>JAQGBX010007377.1:0-11493 GCA_034698745.1 Megaphyllum sjaelandicum | reverse complement strand
TAGTGTTGCTTATGCAATTTCTTACAACGAGCTCTTTAAAGAATTTGTCGATTTACGGCGGTATGCAATCAACGAGTTGGAAACAACTGTTTCTGCAAACCAAAATCAACACTTACGGGCCTTGAGCATGTGGCGAAAATGTTTCACCGCGGAATAGGCGGCCTGTAGCTCCCGATCGTAAGTGGAGTACTGGTGCTGGGTGTCCGAAAACTTTGCTGAGAAGAACGCCAGCGGCTGTTATTTGTCGGCCACGAGTTGGTTGAGAGCAGCGCTAATCGCGACGTGCGACGCATCGACGAGCAGGGCCAACGAGGCATCTGGCAGCGGGTGGGCCAGGGTCGTTGCGGCCGCTAGTTGCTGCCTGCAGAGGGCAGAATCTTTGCGGGCATCCGACGTTCATGGTGCCGGCGCCATGTCGTTTTTCTTGCTGCCGCAAAGGAAATCGCTGAGGCTGGCTGCATGTGAGCCGCATGGGGCACGAACTGGCAGTAAAAGTTTAGCATCCTCAGGAACTAACGTAGTTGGCGGATAGAAGCCGGCTCAGAGAAGTTGGTAATAGCCTCCACCTTGCTGGAGAGGGGAGTAAGGCCATCGGCAGAAATCGTATATCCCAGGAAGGCCACTGAGGGTTGGCCGAAAACGCACTTCGCCGGGTTAATAACGATGCCGAACTCGCGGAGGTGTTCGAAAAGTAGTCGTAGGTGTTTCACGTGCTTTGCGGCGGACCTCGACGCAACCAGGATGTTGTCGAGGTGCTTGTAGCAAAAGTCGCGGAGGACACTATCGGACACTATCTCCTGATGCCATTTGGGCATCAGGGGAAATTCAAAAAGGCCAAAGGAAGTGGTAACCGCTGTTTTGCAGACGACCGCCCCAGCGACGGGTATTTGGTTGAAAGCTTGCACTAAGTCGATCGAGCTGAAACTTGTACAGCTGACCAGCTGTTGCGCACAGTCCTGGATGTGCGGGACCGGGTAACGGTCAGGTACCGTGGCAACGTTGAGTCATCAGTAATTGCAGCAGGGATGCCAGCTACCGTTCTTCTTCGGCACCATGTGTAATGGGCTTGCCCAGGGGCTGTCGGATGGCTGGCAGATTCCTTGTTCCAGCATCACGTCGAATTCTGCTTTTGCAAGGCGAAGGCGATCCAATGGGAGGCGACGTGGCCGCGCGAACACAGGAGGGACATTTGTCTTGATGTGGTGGACAATGGGGTGTTTGACTTCCCCTGGCGTACAAGCGCGGGTGATGTCAGCGAATTCCAATAGCAGCTGCGATGCGCAGTGCCTACCATTGACCACCGGGAGACCAAGAGATTGCACTTTGGCCACGTATCCATGGCTGGAGAGAAGAGTTAGGCCATCGCGAAGGCACTGGCCATGAAGGTCGCCAAGCAGAAGTTCTAGGAAGTTCGCGCCGATAATTGGGCGGTCGACACCAGCGACGATAAACTTCCAGCGGAAGTCGCCCATCAAACCGAGGCCGAGTGTCACGTCGCGTGTGCCGTAAGTGGGAATCGACATCTCATTCGCGGCACTTAGTATTACATTTCCAGAGCAGCCGCGCTCTGTGACAGTAGGAGGAATAACAGAGTCGTCCGCACCGGTGTCGATTAGGAAACACCTGCCGGACGTTGGATCCGTAATGAAGAGGCAACTACACTTGGCCAGACCACAGGAGCCTAATTCCTGCAGCAGCCGCGCTAGTTTTCCTGGTCCTTGAAAGCGCAGGGTGTCGTACAATGTTCCGCGGCTCTTCCAAACGTCGCGTGGTACCAGCAGATTGCCGGGTCGCCTGTTGCTGGCTTGCGCCTTTGCGCCTGGAGTTTGAGCGCGGCCGGCGCGTGAGCGATTAGCGCCTTGGTTTGCAGGAACGCTTCTATTTCATCTCGGCAAGCTCAGAAGAAATGCTGGATATCATCCGCATAAGGTCGACAATGGCCAGCACAGGAGCAGCACAGAGTACACCTAATATTATTTATTCAAGTGTAGATCGGTTACTGATGTATGATGGATCAATGGAACCGATCATATTTATGCAATCATTTGAATTAGCGGTTCAAAATGATTATTTTGACCAGTCTACCAGGTGTCGTACAATGTTCCGCGGCTCTCCCAAACGTCATGTGGTTCTAGCAGATTGCCGGGTCGCCTGTTTGCTGGCTTGCACCTTTGAGCCTGGAGTTTGAGCGCGGCCGGCACGTGCGCGATTGGCGTCTTGGTTTGCGGAAACGCTTCTATTTCATCTTGGCAAGCTCAGAAGAAATGCTGGATATCATCCGCATAAGGTCGGCAATGGTCAGCACAGGAGCAGCACAGAGTATACCTAATATCATTTATTCAAGTGTAGATCGGTTACTGATGTATGATAGATCAATGGAACCGATCATATTTATGCAATCATTTGAATTAGTGGTTCAAAATGATTATTTTGACCAGTCTACCGGGTGTCGTACAATGTTCCACGTCTCTCCCAAACGTCACGTGGTACTAGCAGATTTCCGGGTCGCCTGTTTGCTGGCTTGCGTCTTTGAGCCTGGTGTTTGAGCGCGGCCGGCACGTGCGCGATTGGCATTTTGGTTTGCGGGAACGCTTTTATTTCATCTCGGCAAGCTCAGAAGAAATGCTGGATATCATCCGCATAAGGCTGGCAATAGTCAGCACAGGAGCAGCACAGAGTATACCTAATATTATTTATTCAATTTATCGTTGTATAATGGATCAACGGAACCGATCATATTTATGCAATCATTTGAATTAGCGGTTCAAAATAATCATTTTGACCAGTCTACCGCAAAATGGGGCCATATTTATGGCACATATTTAGCAAACGTACCTTGGTCGCAGTTTCGTCATCAATGTATGTCATATTTTTTAAATGGTTTTAGACCTTCTGCGTTAACAACTAGATTGCCCTTGAGGGGACAAGGAGTTAATAAATTCTTGTTAGAGTATGTGGTAGATGTTGAACATTTATGTTAAAGAGTTAATCCAAGTATATATGACCGAAAAATGTATTAAAGATCATTTGATCACAGGGCTTAATCTAGGGTTACAAAGATATATGATAAACAATACCTATTGTCCATTGTATAAATTCCGCCAGATTATGTATAAAATTCATAAGGTTTCGTCAAGGGCAGCTCCTACACCGGCCCAAAATTTAAATAATTGAGAAATACTACTAGGCCTTACCAGGGTTTGAACACACAGATATGGGGTTCTGAATCGTTTCAGTCACAGAATGTACAGCGTAATGTGGCTTAACAACAGCCTTTAAATCGGGTGATACAGTCGCCACCTAGTGAAAGCCTTTTTTATAGACAGTTTTAGATGTAAGAAGGATGGTCATATGCAACGGGATTGTCCCAATCAAAATGGGGTGAACACTGGTGATCAACCAGCTTTATCTGTTCATGTGGCATTGTCTTCACCGGCAAAATTATTTAAATTTAATTTGGCATGTGGCACTAAGGTAATTAAAGCTACTTATGATCCCAGTGCAAGTGAGACATTTTTGCACCCTTCAGCGATGAAGGCTTTTGGGTTACAACCGTTGAAATTGTCATGTTAAATGTTTTTCTGTTTTTTTTCTGTTGGGAAATTTTTTTGTGAATACCTTTATTATCTTGTCCGCTCTTTCTGTTTCGATTATAATTGGTAAGGATTTCGTTGATAAAGATGGGTCCTTGTATTTGCCATTACAACAACATGAAGCATATAAAGCTGATTTCGATGTTACTTATACTGTGGAACAGGCAGCTGAATTGCATTCGCAATATCCCGCCAGTGTTGCGGTAGGAAGCATTTCCCGTCACTTTGATGGAGCCAATTACTTTGTCTTCTTTTTCTGTTTCTTTTCCCAAGTGTTGAGTTCCAAAAAATATTCCAGTGGGTGAAAGGATAATGATGGTGCCATCAAAAAAATGTCAGCCGATGTTCGGTCAGCCTATGGTGTCTCTTTGTCAAGGGGTCCGGAGGCTCGACCTTTGCAAATATTTAATTCTACTTCAAGAGAAGTATGCTTAAAGGGTGGGCAAGTAGTTGCATTGGTGTTTCCCTTGCAAGATACAGATAGTATTATCCCCTATGAGGAAGTAGAAAAGCAAGAAATTGCAAGAGAGGTTAAGCCTAACAGGAAGATTTTTTGAATACCTTGAATATAGATTCATTGATGTCGGAATAACCTGCTTCGTGCTTTTGTAGAATCTTTGCCCTGTCAAGTTCTGAATTTTGTGTGAGCGATTTATCCGCTCATTATATCGTTATCGGAGGAGCTAAGCCAACTTTTCAAGCTCCAAGGTGTACTTCGCCGGCAGTATGCGATATTGTTTAAAAAGAGGTTACAGAAATGCTAGCACAGAAAGTCATCGTGCCATCAAAAAGTCCGTATATGAGTCCGGTAGTTATCATTGTTGTTGAGCGTGGTTTCTCTATCAACAATCACCGGTGCCGATAGTCGAGCGGATTGCGCGCTTGCCTCTTGATCCTAACTAGCAGGGTTTGCTTCCTGGTCGAGGTCGGTGAGAATTTTGAGGATGGGCAAAATTCTCTAAGTGGCGACTCTGTTGGATGAGAGTTTAAACCGAGGTCCCGTGCAGATCCCGTTTGATCTCGGCACGTTAAAGATCCCTCTTGTGGGGGTGGAAGTTCCCCTTCGTAGGCAAAATACCCAAATAGGTGAGGCTGACACATCCCCTGGTGTTGGTGTTTAGCCCTCGTGTGCAGAAATAGGCCAACGTTAAAAATACACATACCAAACAATCTATCAACAATCATTTTTTTGAGGATTAGGATATTCCTAAAGCTATGATTTTAAGTGTCAGAAATTCAAGAGCTCTATGCGAAGAATCACTGCAGATGAAAAAAAAAGAAAAAATTCTAAAGGATGTGTGGATGTCAGTAAGAGGCATCTTACTGAAGCAGTTCAAAGTTTGCAGTGGAAAGAAAATGAGGTTTTGTCTGAAAAGCCAAAAGAGCTTGATGATATTGAACAGCAACTGCAGTCTATATGCGGCTCAGCTGCTACTAGAAGATGACAATTTATTTTTGCATTTGAACCTATCTTGTATGTTTTCTTATGAAATAATAGTGGTTCATTTCTTGTTTTTTAAATATTTGACTACTCAAAATAAGATTTGTTTTCCTCTATATGCTGTTATTAGACATGTGTTCAACAAAGAACTAAGTTGCCTATGTAACAAGCAGCAGTTAATTTAAGGTTTATGATAGGCCTACTGTTTTTTATTTGTTAAAATGGTTTAAATTCAACAACACCAAATAGTGTGCTTTCCTTATTAAAATTACACTTTTTTTCTTTGGAAATAATTTTTAAGACTTTAGCTAGACTTTTAATAAAATCTAGTTTTGCCAAGGTTCTCATTGCAATTGTTATGCATTAACAAGTTAGATTTTGGTCAGGGAATTTTGGATTTCAGTAAGGGAAAAGTCAGGGAAATTAAAAATGAAAATTTTGTGGCCACCCTGAACTGGAAAAATAGGCAGCTTTATATGGAAAAAAAACTCGTTATGAATGTACCTATAGGGCCCACTGTTTGGATCAGCGACCATTTTGGCTTACATTTTAAGCACATCGCTGTGTAGATTTTATTGGTGAACATCATATTTGCGTTTTATGGATTATCTTTATTATCTGCAGGAATTTTTAATTTGGCTCATTAGCTTATTCCAACAGATGCATGCAAATTAAATGTTGCTATATAAAAACCAAATAAGACGAATTGCCTTAAGTGTTTCGCTAGTTAGTTTTTTTACTCTTTTTTGTAAAAATGTCGCCATTTTCTTTCTGAAACTTTAATTTCTTACTAATGAGTGTCATGATTTAAATTATAAATGTGAGTTACAAATTACTTTATTGAAATTTGTAAAGAAGAAATAAAATTAATATTTTGTACTTTTAATGAAAAAAGGATGCTTTGTCTTCGAAGGCGAAATTCCCAGGTAGGTGACGCTGGCTCATTCCCCTGGCGTTGGTATTTCGCCTTGTAGCAGAAATAGGCTAACGTTAAGTAAAATCCATAAAATAAACAAGCATTTAATTCGTTTTCGAATTTAATAACTGCAATGATATCAACTTGGAAACTTCTTTTGCATTAAATGTATATTTATTTAATCTCACAGTGAGTATAAATCGTATTTATACTTATTCTTATTTCCGAGGAAAAGTCCCATATGTTACTAACTTCGTACAGAAGCAATTTGCTGTCTTTTATTTGAAAGGTCGCACAAATGCAGAAATGTTCTATTTATGTATGTTAGTAGATCATTCGTTTTTTTTGCTAGAGTACTGGTCGATCGAGACCTTGCGCCAATAAACATCTACGAAAAACTTCACGAACAGCAAGAAAAAAGAACCGTACATGAGCATGGCGGCGACAACGGCCTCGTCCGGGGCACAACACGAGTCGGGATCTCTCGCCCTGTTCCAATACACATAGAGGGTGATGTTGATGCCCAGAACCATTTGGAGAATTTGCAGAAATGTGACCATCATACTGATCGTTCTTGGGATCCTCAACTTAAGCGCCTTCAGGGCAAAGTAAGTGTACATGAAGCTGTGGACGACGTAGTTGAAAGTTACAAAGGGGAAGCCCATGGCGGCGATGTGAGCGCCCATGTACCACGCGTACACCATAACGCTGATGTGGTGGTACCAGTGCAAAAAAATGAGCCGCTGCTTGCGCAGGATGATAAACGCAGTATCGCCAAGCTCCACCAACTTGGAGATGCTGAAGAGAGTAAGCCAGAGCGCAATGTTCTGCCTGTGCTCCATGACCCCAAGACTGCACATAATACTGGCGAAGCCGTGGTCTCGGATCATGTACACCATCGCCGGAAGCACGCGGGAGGTGGCGATTATGCTGAAGAGAGCCAAGACAGTATTCCAAAAGAAGAGTACGCGTCGAAGGTCGAAGGCCGGACGCGAGCGCATGAACTCTTCGCCCGCACGGATCGCCGCCAGATAGCAGATGGAGAAAAATAAACTTAACGGCCAGTAAGTTTTAGCTAAGTTCATCATCATCTCATAATTAAAGTTCTTCTCCAAGGCCAGTAGAGGGACATTGTAGTACCCTAGGTAAACTACCTTGGTGCATTCATCTGTGGTATTCATGACTTCAGAGCTGGTTTATGCACTTCTGGCGAACAGTTCGCATGGAAAAGTGATGGCCACTGAGATTCGCACTTATGAGAGCTTGAAGTGGAGTGTCCATTATGTTTGACTGACGGAAATATTTGTACCTAGCTCGGCGTGGCGTTTATTTTAAATTCAATTTGTAGGCGGCCGCTATCCTGATGACTGACGTTGAATTATCAAACTTGGATTCGTGAGCAGAAATAGTTAGGCGAAATAGTTTTTACCATTTTAACAAAGCAAATCATAAACGGAAACGTGATCGTACTTCAGAAACAGCTCACAACCAATTAGAAAAGAAAATTCCCTTGTTTCGTCCAGTGTGGATGTACATCACGGTACATAGCATTATGATACTTGTTCAAAGTTTGAAGACAAGTTTGATTTGGTGGTTGATATCTCTATAGCAGTCGAAGATTGTTTAAAGCATGAAATGAAATTACTTCCAATAAAACGTGTTCTACCATGATTGATTGAGTGTGGCATGGCGTCTAGTTAAGAGTCGCTCATACATGTACAGTATATGTACAGTATATGGCTTGTATCATGGTAGTACAGTGGTGTAACAAATTCGTAATTTTGTATTTGAAAAAATATTTTTTTTTAACCATCACAGTTGGGCATCTATATAATAGTTTTATGTTGGCACTCCTGCATTCGAAGGCAACATCGTGTGAAAATTTGAAAGCTATCGATAAAGAAATTTCGGAGATACAGGAAGTCGAAAAAACTAACATTTACATTTTTATTTATATAGATTTACTAGCTGTGTCCGGCCATGTGTTGCTGTAGCTTAGTCAAATTCTTCTATGATATGTTCTTCCCCCTTTCCCTCCGTCCCGTATTATCTCTTCCAAGTCTCTATTTCAGTTTTAGCCTACATCCCTCCTGGTATCATCTCTTTCAATTCCTCCCCCCTTGTATCATCCCTTCCAAGTCCCTATTTAAAGCTCCCCTCCCCCGGTATCATCTTTTCCAAGTCCCTATCTCAGCCCGCACCTGGTATCATCTCTTCCAAGTCTCTATTTCAGGCCAATCCCCCTCCCACCGGTATCATCTCTTCCAAGTTTCCAAGTCCCTATTCCAGCCCCCCCCTCCCCGATATGATCTCTCCCAAGTGATCCCTACTATCCCTCTGTGCAGCCACGTGCAATGGCACGCGGCTTGGAATCGTAAAATCGTTAGTATAGCACATGATATACGGCCAACAGATAACAAAACCTAGTGATGTCACAAAGTTGTATTTTTGAATTTGATAAAAATCATTTTTTACTGTCACAGTTGTGACATCCATATATTAGTTTTATGTTGGCCCTCCTGTATTCGAAGGCAACATCGTGTGAAAATTTCAAAGGAATCGGTCAAGAACTTTCGGAGATACGGGCAGGCGAACAAACTAACATTTACATATAGATTACTAGCTGTGCCCGGCCACGCGTTGCTTTGGCTTAGTCTTACTCTTATTCCTCTATGATACCTCCTTGCCCCCCTCTTTCCCCGTACCATCTCTTATAAGTCCCTATTTCAGGCTTTCCCCGTATCATCCCTCCCAAGTCCCTATTTCAGGCCCCCTCCTTTCCCAGTATGACCTCTTTCAAGTGATACCTACTATCCCTCTGTGCAGCCAAGTGCAACGGCACACGGCTTGGAATCGTGAAATCATTAGCATAGCACGTGCTCCAATTTCTGTCCAATTTCAAATGCGTAGAAATTTGAAAAAATTATTTTAAAAAATTAGAAGTCGGAAAATGGTTTTAATAACGCAGAAACCAGCGCGGGAGTGGTAACAATAAGTCCAGAAAATTTCATCGCAATCGGAAGAGTGGTTCAAGAGCGCATAAAGGACACACATACATACATTCATTTTTATATATACTGTAGATTATATGCAAGGTATTACAGTATACGCTATATCACCTCTATGAACAAATTTTTACTAACTAACTATTTTAATTGAAGATGGATGAATTTGAAATGATGAGATCATAATCATTTCTTATTTAACGTGATCTCAATAAATCACTGCATGCTTGGATTTGAATTTTCATAAGACAAATGTCGAAATTTTTTTTTATTATCAATATTTAAAATGTTGACTGACATCAATATGCTTCATCTTTTATTAAATTTCGCAATTTAAATTTAATTAGCATAGCTCATTTTTCATATTAGATAAGGTAAAAATTTAAATTCTGTGCCCACTGTTTTTGTCATCTTCCGACACTCAAAATTTGCTTCCCAAATCTGTTGCTTCGAGATTTTGTTTTTTTAGTTAGTTAGAATTATCAAATATGCTAATTAGCTTTGAAATGCCATGACATCATGGTTAAATTTGAGCACTGCTGTCGGTATAAATAACTTTCACGAACAGATGACAAGCAGATGACGCGTTCTTGCCCGATCAGATCAGACAGTGAGGTACTTCAAGGTATACTGGCATAATGTGATAAGGTATACAGTTGCAAAAATGATTACCTTTGCTATAGATAAATTACACATATACTATACAAGCAGCAGGTGCATTCCTTCCATATATCATTTTGCATTATTCTTTTATTTAATTATTTATTAATGGCTTATTACATTGGTCCAAAAAATCTGCATTGGTGTAGGCTACAAGTTGAGGCATAAGTCTGTAAAGTCTCTTTGCGCCTGCAATAGTGTCCATTTAACAGACTTATGCTTCACCTTATAGCCTACACCGGTGCAGATTTTAGGACGAATCAAATATGCTATTAGAAATGAACGAGAAAATTCACATAATTTTTGATTTTCAGCGGCAAAACAGCATCGAAATATTTACTTTTGGATAAATCTATTCACGGGCGTAGGTAAGGGAAGGAAGGATTTGCGGTGTTCAAACTTCCCCATTGAAAAAAAATTACACTAGATAGAAATGAATTTTTTGTTTTGAATAGCTGAAAAATATAAAAAATTTCGCTTTTGGTGATATTCGTAAAAAAGTAAAACTAGGTGCTATTTTTGTCTGAAAATTTGGCGAACCAAAGATGGACATCAAAGCTTATTACTCTATATCTTTGAAGTTGAAACATTTGCGGCTGCAGCCTGCAGGCCCTGCACGGAATTCCCTAGATTTTTTTAAAATTAAGGAATAATTAAGCAAGTGCAAAATTTTTAATCCCTGCATGGCATGTCCCTTTCTGGGTCATGAACAAGGATCCTATGGCCATAGGGTGGTAAATGTGATAGGGCACAAAGGGGTGAGATATTTCCTGTTGGCAAATCAATTAAATTGATGCTATTGGTTTTCTTTTAAATTTCTAAAGTTGAATTCCTGGAGATTCTATAAAAAAGAATACCTTCATTTTAATTGATTTTACCGTCTTGTCTGAATCCATGTCGGCACTTTAAAAGTACTCGTTTTTGCCATACTAAAAATGTGGCATTATCCAAAAAGACAAGAAGAAAATAATGCTGTGCTAACCATGTTCAGTGTCTTGCATGGTGTAAGGCTTCAAGTATTACATTCTAGCAGTGCATATTCTGTGGCAGTGTTAATTTCTTTTGGGTTTTATTTTGAAATAAAAAGGTAAGATTTCATTATTCTATTACTAATACTAAAAAAGTTTGTTTCACGCATTTCTTCCTAAAAAAAACATGAGTAAAAATTTGCGAAATTCTCTACAATTTCTTATGGACTAATTCGCAATATTCTTTAACAGTTTATGAGCAGAAATTTGCAAACAGTTTCTAAGAAAAATTCATAAAAATTGCCAGGTTTTTCTCAAATGGAATTTGCCAAACTACACTCGGATTTGTGGAGACCTTCTGCCACCTACTGCGGACTGCACCACTAATGACGCAGGTCAAGCAAGGTCCGGTAATTAGTACCTCGTGCTAATTACCGGTCTTCTGGTTCTGGCTCTCGAGGAGGAGAACGGACGTGTCCTCCCGCTCTTTACCTGTGTCCCAGCAACACGTGCTCATAGCGGTAGGCCTAACCACTCGATCAAACGATGCTATTTTCAGTCAGATCTCTGTAAATTCTTGTAAAATAAATAATTTTAACTTACCTTACTGCTGTGGTCAACTCCATCATACCTGACCACTAAATTGGTAACCTGTACGTGATTTTGATCGTCCCAACAAACTGCAAATCCGGAAACAATGGCGCAACCGTAAGTTTCGAACATTTTTGTTTTTTTTCGACCATGTTTTTCTGCATGCGGGTGTAATTTTTCGACGCACCCGGAACTTTCTGTGCGGCGTATTTTTTGTCGCGCTCGGAACCTTTTTGCTCAGTGCATTTTTTGTCGCGCTCGGAACTTTTTTGCCGGGGAACCTTTTTGTTGCGCATCACATCCGTTTTTTACGCGTTTC
>JAQGBX010007376.1:0-11494 GCA_034698745.1 Megaphyllum sjaelandicum | reverse complement strand
TTTTCGATATATGAACTTTTGATTATATGAACCACCTCTGGTCCCAATTAGTTCATATAAGAGAGGTTCTACTGTATTTTGTCAGTGTTTTACGTTACATTTTATACTGTTGCAGAAAGCCCAGCTGAATCTGCTGGCTTAAAGGTGAACGATGAGATTTTGGCCATCAATGGAGAATATTGCACTTCGAAACGAACACATAGTGCCATCGTGTTTGCAGTTAAGCAAGCAGTTTACACCGGCAATCTGGAGCTGGAAATTTATCGATATGAAAACACAGGTTATAAAAATTTTGCTTTCTCAAGCATAAGTTACATGTATATGTTAAAAGTACCAAAAAGAAAATGTCCGTTAATTAAAATATACTCAAGTTGTGTGGTAATAATCTTGACCTTACAAGGTCTTATTAAAATTATTAACTATCTGTATTTCAGAACAAATTCAGATGACGAAACCTGTGGCATCCAGTAGCCCGGCAAAAGTGCGAGAGGCTTCTCCTCAAGCATATAAATCATCATCCTTGGACCGTTCGTCTAGCGAAACAGGCCTGCAACACCCTCCAAAGGTAGACCTGGTGAAGCGTCGCTCTGTTTTTGAGGTGTCATCAAGACAAAGTCCTGAAAAGTTGCAGAACCGGAGATCTCTGGACGTCTCTGTTAAGATCAAGGATAAGCTGGCTTCTTTCGAGAATGGCGATGCTTTGGACCGAGAAACAGTGATGGACTTCAGGAAGTCACCGAAGCATGTCTCTGCCTTCCAGGAGAAGTTGGCCTCCTTTAGAAGCCTCGACTCGCTCAACCGAAGCAGCCCGAGTCGTGATTCTAGGAAGGAGCAAGCTGCAGAGTGTAACTCAAATGTTCTAAGCGAAACGATGAACGAGGACTCGGCTGATTTTGGGCTCCATGGCGTTCAATCCTTCGAACGAACCCGTAGCTGCGAGTGTCTGGACTATGATGAGAGAGAAAAGGTCAATAATGGTTTGATTGAGAAGGGTGGAAATGTTGATCAACAGTTCGAGACAGACTTATCGGAACTCAAGATGCTAGTGTCTCTTGCCGACAGAGAGAATACCTCAGCTTGCAGTGCAGTGCTTTCGGATTTAGAAGAAGATAGCTCAACTGATCAGCATGTTTATGAATCGATGCATTTGGAGAACTCCACTTGGCTGGAAAAGGTAGAGGAATTTGTCGTAGAACCTTTTTTGTTTGAATAGGAATTGTCAGTTTTTGTTTGCCAACTGATGAATTTATTTTGTGATTTCACCAGGATGGGGCTGCATTACAAGACAGGCTATACAGCCCAAAGAGCGGTTTTGAATTGGCGGAAAGTCTGGAAGAAACGCCAATAACTGGTTCGGTTCCTACCAGCCCTTGCGAAGTGAATACATCGCAGGAGTTTAGTCTCAATTTCCGGCAGGAAGCTGAGGCCGATACGGAAATTACTTTGAACTCCCAGGATGCTGTTGATTTGAATCCGGAGGTAATATAATGGGTTGTGTTTAGCTGAACATGCTCGATCTAATTTAGTTTATGCCAAATTGAATATCTTTTTCCATTAACTGGGGTTTCAATTATTTATTCCTTAGAAGCTGGAGAACCTCGATTTAAGCGGAGAGGTTCTTGTCATTGAACATGTTGATGCTCCTCTCAAGACACTGGAGCCCCCCAAGGAAAAGCCTCCACCACCACCAGTTGACTTATTGGAAAATGGCAAGAAAATCCAGGTAAATAAAATTAAAAAGCTTAAAATTTGGAATAAAAAACGTAAAAAATATGTTCAACAATGTAGTCTTTAACATTGTCTTACACCTTTTTTGCATGTTTTCCAAAATAGGATAAACTGAAAAGAGTGGACTCAACAAAACGCATTCGTACTGAGATCTGGAAGAGGCGAACGGATTTTTTGGGAATTGATGGCGAAGATGTACAAAAGCTTATGCAGCACGGTAAAGACTTTATTTCAGGAATAATATTCTCGAAATTTTTTGTCCTGAAAAGTTATAAAACGAGGCATCCGTTGAGCCTAACCAAAACCGATGTTTTGGATTTTTGTTTCATTTTTTATGGCAGATATTGAAAGCGTCACGCCACCACCTACACTGGAAAACCTTCTACGGGAAGACATGCTCGGACAGAGCTGGAAAGATGGAGAAATTAAATTGGAGGATGTGGAAGCGAGTAGGGAATCCAATGCTCCGTTGGAGGATGAGAAGGAAATTGCAAGGAGGGAAAGAGAAATTATCGAAAACCTGGAATGGGAGGAACAGTTGCTGCATAAACCCGAAACGACTGCCAACGAAAAGGATTTCAACTGTAAGTGTTAATTAAAGGCACGTCAGTGCTTGAATGCAATGAGTTGAAACGAAACTGTTTCATTGTCTTGCCAGCTAGTATATTGCATATATATGCATTTGTTTATTTTCTGGGTGTTAAACAAATGGCAGTGTCTGTGATTAGTAACAGTGAACGATTTGCATTTCCAGTAAATGATCGTAATCTTGAGCCAGAAGCATTTGTTGCTGAAGAGTTTGTATTCGAGAGGAAGATGGTACAGGAGAGTTTTGCCATACCCATAGAGAAGGACACGGTGCCACAGTCATTTTACCCGGACAGCGATATGACGCTTAAAATGAGAGAAGAGGAACTGCAGCGTCAGGAGGTGAGTTTTTCAGAAAGTGAGACCAGATCTCATCGGTGATTATGATGATTTTACTGTTAACTTGCCCTTATTTCTGTTATTTATTCTCCAAAGGAACTGTTGCGTCTTGAGAAGGAAAAGCTGAGAAAGGAGCAAGAAGAGCTGCTTCGTCAAAAAGAGGCTTACCAGAAGCGAATCGAAGATCACCAAAGGGGAAGCATCGGTACTCCAGCATCGGTATCTTCTCCTAATGGGATTCAGATGTCTGCCTCTCCCAAAAAAGATGTTCGTTCTCCTACTAGTCCAATTTACGGTGAGGTTATATTTCAAAATATTCCAATATAATTGAAGAGAATGTGTTCGACGTTTTTTGAAAAAATAATCCAAATTTTCATAAAGTGGAAGTTTTCAGGAAAATAAATTTGTGCTTAACCCTCGATAAGCCAGAATGTATGAAAAAACATTTCCCACCCTGTCTCCTAAAACGCAAAAGGCAATGTGTTAACTCTTCTGGTAATTTAACTCGACCAAAGCTCTGACGTCTGCTTGGTTTCTGATTATTTTGAATAACTATAGAATATCCATTTTATAAAATTATATTATAAAATTACTTCCAAAACAACTATTCAAATAATTGTTTGAATTTCTACCTTAGCAGTCTGCAAAATATATTTCCAATCTTTGTCGTTCCGCAATTTTTTTTTTGCTATTTTCGCTGGTTTATAGGGGTTAAAAGTAGAAGGTTGGAGAAACACAGATTTAAGAGATTTAGACGACATTGAAAACCTACAACATGGAATATTTTATTTCAACTTTCAGAAACCATCCCACCACCATCATTGCTCTCCCCAGACCGCCCAACTCGTACAGTAGCACAACCTCCACTACCACCTAATAAGCCAAAGATCATTAGTCCAGTCTTCAATGATCGGATTCATTCTGTCAGGTTAGTAACTCTGCATACCGTTATAATGGTAAACCCCTTTGTCAACATTTCCTATGAAACCGTTCCAAGAATTCACTGGAATGTCTAGATTTGCTATTCTAGTTTATAAGTTGTCTATGGTTTGCTTTGCAGCGAAACAACAGATTCAGTAGATGATCCAGACAAGTGGCCTATACATCCAAGGATCACAGATGAACACCGTGTGAAGTCCGACCAGCAACCGGCACTTCAACCCCTCACTAAACAGGCCCTTTCCGCTTTGAGCGCCTCACCAAAGGTCAAGTTGATGGACAACGATCAGTGGATGGCGCGTCGGAAAACTAACGGTCAACGCCGCGAAAACTACAACCAGCATTGGCTTGTGCAGGAAGCCGAATTTAGGCGTTTGCATCCTCAGCAACAGCAGCAGCAGGATAACCAAAAACAATTAATGCAAGGTGTCCAATCAAGTGGTGATGCTAATTGGCAACATTCACCTCCACAAAGCAATTGGAAAGTACAGCCTACCAACGGAAATTACTCACCATCCAACAGCAATGGCATTTACTCCACGTCCGATTTGGTCAACAGATCGCCAGGCAACCAAGTACAAAGTCCAGCCCAGAGGCTGGCGGTGACGTCTCATAGGCCACAACCCACATCTGTTGCCATGGATGCTACATATGCGGTGCCACAGCATCTTCAGCATCGCCAGCAGCATGCTGCGCCGCTGATGCAACAGCAGCAGCATCTCTTTTCGCCTCCACAGGAAAGGAGGCAGGACATTGTGACTGACGCGTCACCACCAATAAAAGTGGCGCCTCCGCCACATCCACCCAAACCAAGCAAGCAAACTCCAAAATCAACTTCGGAGAATTCGGCTGACAGGGATTCATCTGCATCACAGATGCTCTCTGTGAGTGGCAAGAAGAAATGCTCTCATTGTGCCGAGGAATTAGGTAAGCATTAACTGAAGAAATTCCTCAAATTTTCAAACCTGAATGAGCAGAAATGTACATTGGCGAGAATGTCTAAAAACCTTCCTTTGCTTTGGAAATACTGTCAGGTTAATAATTTGTCTCAGGGTTGAGGTCGAAAGTTTTGTACAAGCAATCTGGAGTTGGTTTTTTTGTGCAAAACCGAGCAACCTCAACGAACTGAGCAAGTTTGTGCAGCGCAAAAGTGCACGGCTCGATTTATGTACTTGGTGTACTCCCTGGATAATCAGGCGTTTAACGTACTTCTGTTTTGAAAAAAGGAACTGGTAAAATTTTCTTTACTCCATCCATTTATTAGGTACTTATCTACCTCTCTTTTTGTTGGTTTTCATTTAGGTCGAGGCGCTGCCATGATCATCGAGTCTTTGCAGCTGTTTTACCACATAAATTGCTTTAAGTGCTGCGTGTGCCACATCCAACTGGGCAATGGCACCAGTGGCGCAGACGTAAGGGTCAGGAGCCAAAAACTACACTGTCATAATTGTTACAGTAACGATGAAGGTGAGTAGGGAAATGTTTTGAAAATGGAGAGGGCCAGCTTGTATAAAAATAAATCTGTGGAATACACCATTCTATTTTGACTTTCTTGTGTCTCACCAACGAGTCAGATAGTTCCTATATTAATCGGCCATGACCGTATTCCTTTCCTATCCCATCCTCTTCCTCAGTCACATACAGTGAAGT
Source organism: Megaphyllum sjaelandicum (assembly GCA_034698745.1). Taxonomy (NCBI): domain Eukaryota; kingdom Metazoa; phylum Arthropoda; class Diplopoda; order Julida; family Julidae; genus Megaphyllum; species Megaphyllum sjaelandicum. The sequence goes on along the minus strand of JAQGBX010007376.1, from coordinate 6,250 downwards.
ATTTCGCTATTGTTGCCGGTCCCAAGCCCGAGTAAATGAGGAGGGTTGAGCAGATGAGTGACGATCTAGGAAGGCAGTTTTGACCGCCCAGAAAGATCGTCAAAGTTTACTCAGTCAATCAAATCCCACAATATCTGTTGCCCAAGTTTCACTAGGTCCGATCTATGATACAGTAGATAGCAACGAATGTTACGCTCATGCTTGATGTCAAAGATGATATTAAAATAATTGTTTATATAAATTTGATGAAAACAGACAAATGTTCACCACCTTTGATTTCCATCGTATAACTTACTTTTATCCCTTTTCGTTTCAGGATTAAAATTCAGCAAAGTGTAGAGTGCCTTTTACTGTAGAGTGCCTTTTCTCAGTAACGATGACCCTTGCATCACTGGCGACACCAGAATCAATTCACTACTTAATTAATGAGTGGCTGAAAGCCTTGTCTTGGACATTTTATACAGACATTTAGACGCGTGGTAGATTTCGAAGGCCTTCACTGCTGTCGAAGAAGTTCTGGCGGGAAACAAAAATGCGTTTTTAGCATTTGAACAAGGTTTTATTTCTGGCAGATACAGTTAGGATTAGCTGAAAGCGTCACTCTAAAGTGTTACATCTGGAGTAAGATGAGTTTTGTGCGAACATTTGCAGTTTTACTTCTTAGCCACCCATTTGGTAACTGCACGTTTTAAGCTCCGTTTTCGAGATGAGTTTTGTTTGCCTAATCAGACAAATGTGCCTTTGTGTGCTTCTTAATGTGGTGAGGAGGGCGCGATTCCCGCCTTAAAAATGTGATACGATGCAGTTTAATTTATGACTTTATTTTTATTTCAGATTGTTGATTATTTGTGCGTGTGCCTTTTTTGATATTTAAAAATCAACTATGGAGGGAGGGGGGATAGTTGCAGCCCCTCCTGCTCCTTTCTTATGCAATACTCTTGAAGATTTGACGCTTTTAATTCCGTTTAATGGAATTAACACCCAAAGGACTGAATATGAACGTTACACCTGCTTCATTCTGAAAGTTTTAAGTTTTTTTTTTTTGATATTTCAAAACATTTTTTTGTAAATTTGGGCCATTTTAACTATTCGGCCTTTTCTTCTTAACAACTAGAGCATAATGCAGTAATTCAATACTATGAATTATTGTGTAATTCGTTCATGTTTCAAACATAATTTCAGTGAAAGGCTCCGATACCCCTTCCAAAAGTAGGCCTACTGTTTGTTTTATGTCGTGAAAAAATGTCAACTATACAAGTATTATTTGTAATGAAGCCGATTGGGAAGTTTTAATAGTGCAAAGTTTCGGAGCTCTTGTTTCGTTACATAAGGCCTGCTCAAGATACATCAACTATAAGCTTTTTTATTGAAAATTTGTGATTAGATTCACAAAGATGCGACATCTTCCCGAATCAGCCAATTGCTTAAATATCCGGCACAATTTACTTAAAAGCATTTTATGCACGTTTTGAGTTACGTTATAACTGGTTTCAGTTACATGCCGAGTTTTGATTTACATAAAATGCAGTTTTTCCTAGCATATATCCCCTCATCATTCACATGTAGCTGTCCAACTTAATCGGGAAAAGAAGTCCGAGGTTCAGAAGAACTCCCTGGGTGCAATAATATGATTCACTGCCTGTAAATGCAGGAGTGTCACGAGTGATATACTGCTGAACACGGAGTACCGTCGTCGTCTTTACCTCGAATTGTGAGGTATTATCTTAAATAGTTGTGTAGGAATATGTAATATAAAAATCAAATCGTTTTTCCCATATTTTTTTTTTTTTGAATCTGCATAAACGGTTGAATTTGGCAGCTCTGAAATTGGTTGCAACTTTATCGAAAATCGTTTAATTTGTTCGATGTGCTTTGCCTCCAATTGCTGAAGGCTGCTCCTTTTCAGATCAGAATGTATATTTTAATAAATATAATAAATGTTAAATATAATAATTATGAAGGGTTTCCTTCTTTTGCTTGACTGTATAATGTAGTGAATACTTGACGGTAGTTTCGAAATTTCAGTTGTCTAAATTTAATGAATGACGTCTTCACTGTAAGCGATGACGTCAGAAGTTTTATCAAATGGCGTCATAATTAACTATGATTACCCTGAACGTAGTTCTACGTTGAAAAAGTTGCAGGATAGCACTGCTATGATTAGGTGTCTTTTTTAGTAATGAAGGCAAGTTAACTTTGTTACAGGCCGACGATAATTCACCAAGCATAGTTGTGCTCAATACAGATCCTGACTTCAGTTACCTCAAAACATTTGGCCATCTTGCCATTATATTTTATAGGCAAATTAATTAGGCAATGGCTCACAATGTAAAAAGGAATACTTTATTTTTTACAGGCCATATATTGTCGACAAGTTAAGAACAATTAAGGAAATAGAAGCAAATTACAGCACATTTTGACGTGGAACTACATGTACATCTTTCCTCGAGTTTGATTAAAGGGGTAGGTACGAAGTATCGGATGCCCCACAAAATGGGACATTTTTCAAATTTGATAAAATTCTGGTGATGACGTCATTCAAAGAAAATTATGATGTTGACGCGTCAGTCGTTGGAATTCTTATTAACATTGTGATGATGACAACATTTATAAACATTCTTGAGGATGATGTCATTCATTAAAATTCTTATGATGACATTTATTAAAATTCTAGTGATGAGATCATACATTAAAACGAATGTCGATTTTTCAACGTAGAACTACGGTAAAAAAATTGAAGGATAAAACAGCTAAGCTTTGATGTTTTTAATATTTTTCTGTTGATAGGATAACTTCTGGGACACATTTTGTGGAAAATTTATTCTACGTGTATATACAATCAAACTTTCGAATGGTTATGCAAAAAATATACAGGGTGATTCCTAAAGTCCCGGCCCAGAGAAAAAAAATATATCTTTAAAATGGTAACAGATATGTAGATAATTCTTCCAAGTAACTTTAAGAGTTCTCCATCCTTGAATGTCACGTTCAAGGTCATCCATGTGCTAGGTCTGCGTATTTTGCAGATATGTCAGAAACCGCTGCAGTTAATGGCGAATTCGACTCACCCAAAAAGTGTACACCCAAGTGCACCAAGTGTAGGCTACAAGGTGCATAAGTCTGTTAAATTGGTACTATTGCAGGCAGCATGCAGGCGCAAGAAGACTTTACAGACTTATGTCTCACCTTGTAGCTACACCCGGTGTACACTTTTTGGGTGAGTCGAATTCGCCATAAGTTAAAAATGTAAATTAGAACATTGTAGGGCGATGCCTAATTAGTATATAAGAATGTCAATTATAATAATCTGCACGATTTACTCCATACACACTGCATGACACCAAAGCTTTGTGGGCTGCATAAAATGCGACCTCAAACCTGATAAATTGTTGATCATAATTTTATTTCATTTGAGGATGTTAACGTTTAATACTGTATTAAGTTGTGGGGAGAACAATTTATTCATTGCTTATGAACAATGCATGGTCACAAATGCCACATTTTAGAAAACGTTTAGCAAAAAAATGAATTAATCTTACTTGAGCACATACTCAAAATGACTAAAACAAATTATTTTTTTTGCAAAAATGAATCACTTCAGCACATACGGTATTAAAAATGATCACCACCTGCAACGATAAAGTCTTGAAATCGCCTAACGTATCTGCAGCGGTTTATGAGATATCTGCAAAATCCCCAGACCAGAGTTGGGCAAAAATTATTCGCAACTAATATCGCGAATAATTTTTGCCCATAGAGAAATCTGATTCAATGGCAAAACCCGTTAAACCGGTTTTCTATATGGGCAAAAATTATTCGCGATATTAGTTGCGAATAATTTTTGCCCAACTCTGCCCCAGACCTAGCACATGGATGACCTTGAACGTGACAAGAATATGGTTTCGGACAGCTCATGGTCGACTCTAAAAGTTACTTACAAGAATTATCCTTGTTGGGCAGTGACTTTAGCAATCACCCTGTATAATATAATAATTGTTAAATATCCTAATCACCATGAACCAAATCATCATCATCTGTTTTATTTTACTTTATATCAAAGAGTTGATTAGTTTGTTAACAATCAAACGAACACGTGAACAGTTTGTTTAAATTGTTTCAAAAAGTATTGAGACTTCAGCTAAAATGCCTTCATCAGAAGCTTTCATGCAATAAAAACCCAAAAAATGCTATAACAAAAATGATGTTGATCCCCATAGAAATTAGTTAGTGCATTATTTTTACTCATTAATCAATTATTTCATCCAACCCATTTTTAGAAAAACATAAAAAAAAAAATTAAATTTTTAAAACTATTAAAAAAATTGGATTTCCAAAAATGTTTTTTTCATGTGTTATGCAAATCATCGATAAAATCGCATTAAAATTAAGGTATGTATTGTTTAATATATTTAAAATATATTTGAAAATGTATTTCTCATGTATTTTATGATATGGCACCATCAATTTTTAAAAAAACATTTGAATAGTACTTTTGAAATGTATTTTTAAATGTTATTAAAAATCATATTAAATACAATGTTATTAATGTATTTTGTGTATTTTTAAAAATATTTTAAATTATCAAAATATATTGAAATATATATATATGCATAATATTTGGAAATAACTTGGATGTTCCACTACAAATGCATTTTCAGAAACATTTTTAGTACAGAAAATGCATTTCCGAAAATATAAATTCTAAAGCTTTTTTTATTCGATGTGGTCTATAGCAAGGGTACAAAGTATGTTTTAATTGTATAGGATTTATAGTGTACAGTATCTAATTGAACACTCAATCTATTTTTGATTTGATTTTAATCGTTTTTAATTCGACGAAAAGTTAGACGACTTGTTGCAAGAAGTGTCACCTTTCAAAACGACTCTAGGAAACAGAGACGAATTTGATTATGTTCCAGCTAACGAAAAAGTCTGATACAGCCAGGGCGAGAGTAAACCATGTTAGTTAGAAATATACTTCAGATTTATATTTTGTAATTGTAAACACGATTAGGCCACTGTACGTTGCTGAGATATAATCGGCGATTTATTGAGAACATCTCGATGTGTTAATGACAGTTCAGCATTGTTTTTGAAAAAATATGACGAGATTTTGAATTTTGGCTATTTTGATAACCAGAACAAACCTTGTTGTGAAAGCAATTGCTCGATTTTGAAGAATTTGGACTACGCGCGCTTGTTTACTTTAGAAGTTAAAGCATACACCATGCTCGTATAAAATAATTGCTGATAACCTTTGAAAATAAAAAAATATTGATTTTAGCAATGATGCATGTTTGATGGATAAGTAAACCACTTGAATTTCAGGATAACAACAACGCAATAAAAATTATAACGAACAATAATTGAAAAGAATAAAACCCTTAATACAAGCTAAAGTTTAGTCTAACTTTAACGACAAACTGATTAACAAGAAACCAGTTAGAAAAACTGATGACATGAAAACATTAAAATAAATCAATGTAAAATTTGATTAAACGTGCAGTTTGACATATAAACGGGTAAGGAAATATGAATTTTAACAGAAATGTTATAGTTTTAAATTAAAATTGTAAAACCTTTAGACTTATGATTGCCCAACATTGAAAAAAAAAAGGTTTATAACTTTATTTCTGTAAATTATTTTCTATAATAAAAATGTTTCGGAAAATGTATTTTTAGCTTTGCAATACATTTACAATTTATTCAAAATATGTTTAGATTGTAACATTCAAGTTATTGCCAAATATCGTGCATATACCGCGGGTGTTTCATTTATCATGATCTGTCCAATATCTTTTGATATATTAAACAGTAAATCGGAAAAGCTAGAATACAAATTTAATATTATCAACTTGCCTTTCAAATAATTCAAGAATTAAAGGGGGCCCCTGAGGTGGGGGAGAAGAGCTTTGAAATTTTAAATGGGGACCCCCCATTTTTTTGAAGATTATGAATCAGCGTTTAAAACACGATAAGTTTTGTCTAAAACATGCTGTATAAATAGTACACGTTGAGCAATTTGCATCATATGAAAAATGGTTCCAAATAAAACTGTAATTGAATTCCAAAGAGTAATTATGAAAAAAACGTAGCTCGCCCCCTCAATAAGGAGAGTGTTCAAGCTATGTTTTGCACTTTTAAATTGAATTACACTGTTAATTATTTGGAACATTCTATTCTATTCATTACCCTGCAGTCAGTACATAGTACCATGTGGCAGGGGGGATCATCATACAATTTAAATCAG
>JAQGBX010007375.1:0-11494 GCA_034698745.1 Megaphyllum sjaelandicum | reverse complement strand
CAGGCATTGGCGTATTCCATTAACTTTAATAACTTCGCTATCCTCTTATTCATCTAGGCTAGGAAATTAATTTCGACATCCTTTCAATCCTCCCCATATAAGATCGCTGAGGAAGGCTGTTGTTATAACGACTTATAGAAATTCGATTTTTCCATCAAAAAAAGCATGATTTCTGTCGTTTCCAAGTGCGCTCAGTCTATTATTAGCCCCTCGATTTCCCTACGCATCTCCTTCAAATCCCCTCCCGATCGCCGATACGACACGACCCGCAAACGATCGATTCTCCAGTCTTCGAATTAACATCTCGACAGGAAATGCCCGCCGCTTGATAAACCTCTTAAATATCTCCGTTGGAAACGCAATAATAACAGCGTCTTCTTCCTTCAGAGACAAGAAAAGCACGAAAGAAAAAAAACTAGAGAAAAAAACGAGTCTCCGATGGGTCTCGATCCCTAGATCCCCATTCACGCGCCGTAGCTTCGCCTTATCAGGTTGCGAGCAGGCGCGGGTCCCCATGGCAACTAACGAAATGAATTTTAAGGAAAATTTTCACTAAAACGCTTTTGGACGACCTAACAACTTGGAAAAGTCCGGAAATTTGCCTGAACAAAAAGTCCATGAAACTGACGATGGAAATTGTCCAACAAGCACACAGCATGAGTCCACGAAGCAGACCAAAAAGTCCAACACTGTGACATCAAAAAACGTTAAAAATAAATTCATACAGAAAAACGTCCAATTGTTGGATAGCATGGAAATTGTCATCGGCGAAATGGTCAACATGTACAGAAATGAAATTCATGATGTACTGTATCAGACACTAAGACGTACAATTGTTGGATGTCCAACAATAAGTAAAAACCAAGACCGAAGTCCATCAATACGTCAGTAAAAACAAGACACGGAGACAACCAATGACAAGTACGAGGAAAGTAACAGATGTTAACAAATGTCCAAAAAAGATGATTGCGGGCTAGAGCAAACAGTCATCGATTCTGTCATCGCAAGAGACTATATACACAGCAAACGGTAAACCTCCAACAGGCGGACAATTAAAAGAATACGAAATAAGACTGCAGCAATTAGTCTCAAAATATCATCAGAAAAAAAGTACGAGTACATATTAGGGGTGCTCAAGACAAATGCTTCAAGAATGGCACTTTTGGCAGCCGTGAATTAAAATACCGTGAGCAAAATTACTCGAGGTTATCGTTGTTTCTAAATCAATGAATGCATTCCTTTTGCCCGCGTGACTTCACGGCTGCCAAAAGTCCATTTGTAAAGTTTTGTCTATATACAACATGTACCCTTACTCATTGTACAATCGAAATATGACTAAATCAGCCCACAATGTAGTGAACATCAAGAGGTTCAACACTTTGTCATAAAAATTAAACAAATATACTTGTACGTGTACATTGACACATTCCAACAGGCACAGAGCATAAAGGGAATTCGACAATCGAAGGTTAATCAACATGTCTTCAGCAGATGACCAAATGGTTACAAAAGTAATAACCTCGTATTTTTCAACCTCATGGTTGATACATGTTTGTTAAAATTATGCTACCAGCTGATAAACCAATCAGATAACGCATCAAGATCCTTTGTAATACTGCAACCCACCTTCTTGACTGGATCCCTTCCAGAAACTTCACTTTCCCCAGATACCTGTAATTTTTGACGTAAGTCCAGAATTTCCCCCAAGAGACCCAACAATTTTCCGTAGAATATCTGACAATTTCTTAAAAATCCATAACAGAGACACCCAAAACGTCCATCGTTGAAATATATAGAAATGGCAACTTATCGAGCGCCCGATGCTCGTTCGAGGTCGCAAATCTCCGCCTCCCCCCCACCCCCCACAGGAGCATTCCTGCGTTTTTCCATGTCATGAGTCAATAAGCACTATTTATAGAGATCCGAACCTTATTAAATATGCGAAGGGTATCGATTCGAAGCGGCACATGCCTCGGAGGAGAAGTTTTAATTAAAATCCGAAGTCTTGGAAGTCGGTGGAAATTAATTAAGCCATATTAGCATCAACAACGTTATGATTGGGTTGGGAGGTGTAGGGGTTTGGGGATGGGGGGGAAGTTCAATTGGCAACAAACAAGGCATGGTGGCCCGGGCTAACTGATGCGTGCTTCTTCGGAAGCTTTTCGGCATTAATTAGTAATTAACGTTGATTTATTTAGTGGCCTAATCAAGAGTGGCAACTGCCGCAACACGCAGGAAGTGGGGCGGTGGCGCGGGGGGCGCTGCTCCCTCACGACACACATCAAAACAACGAAAAAATGAATGGCCGCGGGGAATAAGATCGGAGAACATGTTAGGTAACTAGGATAATACGAATTATGAAATAATACGAAGACAATAAAAGCAAATGAAGGAATGAACAGATTGAGTAACTTGCAGTAGGACAAAAGGGAATTGGGGAAAAACTAAACAGGTGGAGAGAAAAGGTGAAATGCATGTAAACTTGGACACAGAGTGGCCCCCAGATCACAACTGGTCAAAAGTGTAGCCATGCACACATACCCGCTATATACGTACTGTAAAAAAGGGTCCCATATGCGCTCATCATGAGATGCTAACGAGCATGTGCAAAATTTTACGCGGAATGTTTCACCTAGTACAATGCATGGAGTGGCTCCACTAAGCACACTGACCATCACGCTGATAATAATCACGACAAAAATAAGCATTCTTTGCATTTCTACCCTTATGCCGACACAAGTCATTCATAAGACATTCATCAGCTGGCTCATTCTACAATTAATGTATTATACATTACTTGGTAAACATCCCAAGAATGTCACCTTTAAAAATTGCTATACGTGATGGCCTGAACAGAGATGCAAAACAGAGCGCTCTCTTTGAGATTCAACAGGTCTTAATTCCACAGTTGTACACGTGTAATAAAACTGACAAATTCAAGGCCAGTCGATCGATGCATGATGGTTTGCTTAGGTGTAGATAATACATGTATAATGAATGAACTTGAAGATAAAAACCCTTATGAAAATTATGAAGATGGATCTTACCGATTTGAACGTCTTCGAAACCCAGACCCATTCATCTTCGTCGAGGATCATACTGTGGTCGAGGATGGAGCCGGGGTTCGTGAACTTGAGATTCAAAGACGCAAGTTACATCAATTGACGACGATCGACAGAGGTCACTAAAGTGCTGAAGGTCACGGATATGCACTCGTGGAATACAACTTGACACTTGCAACAGGATTCACCAACTTCCACGCGTTACAGGGTTGGGTTTCCGCGTTCACTTCCGGTGACGACGTTCTAAGATCTCCAAATTTGGCAAATTGACAGAATATCCATGAACCCAAGCTAACAGAAAATGGTTAACCAGGACAAAATACCTGCAAATAAAAAAAGAAAAATTTTCCGATTTTGAAATAAAAGTGCTCGATGATCATGTATACTGTATTTGGGTTTATTTTTAGGAATATTTGTCAACGTGTTACTGTTTCGAGGTCGCTCATTTCGTTATAATTTGCATGTACTTGGTCAAAAAAGTTTACTTGAAACACCGAGGTAAAAATTTGGAAACAAATCCATCTGTTTTTCCTCCAAACACCTTCAGATATCAAAAGCAATCAAACAAGATTTCAAAATTCAAAAAACACCAAATGGAGACCTCCATCAAAAATGCATGGTTACGCCCCAGGGGTCAACACTGACCAAGGTCCATCGGCCGCCACAAAGCGAAGTGCTGTCACGACTGTGGGTGCCCCGTGAGGGGGTAACAATCGCTGGGGCGCCAGCGTGTCACTCAGCTTAAGCACCGGTGGCACCGGTCATCAATCAACCCAGCAGGGGTTTCCAAAACTCACCGGGATGGCGCTGGATGCAGGGAAAACCGATGCCTCGATAAGACAAGGGTCAACTCGGTGTATCTAGGTGGTCCACAACTGAGAAATGGCGTTTCTTCCACCAATTTAACAATGACTTCAGGATATAGTGTAACTCTGAATAGAGGGCGTTGAGGACCATCTATTACCTTCGCTTCTTGAATGTTATACAAAAAATGCTAATATTCAGTTATATTTGATTTATATATACAAATACCTGAATATCAGCATTTTTTGTAACATTCAAGAAGCTAATGTATTAGATGGTCCTCAACGCCCTCTAAGTGCATTAGTAGGCCTACTATGTCCTTTGATGAGAATTGAGGGCAATCATGTTTTCTCACTACCACGTCTACATTGGCCATTAACAAGTACATGTACTTCACAGATAAAATACACAAGATAATAAACTATAGATGTTTGAAAACAACCGAGGGCATTGGAAAATGCTTCTGATGAAATGGCTTCATTGCTGAACGTTTTCCGGTTCCAAGGAAGCCTTCAAAAACGAAGAAGGGCATTAGACAGTCCTCAATGCCCTCGTGCACAAATGCCCCACATTGCACAGTAGCCTACCTTTAAAGAAGTGGATGTACTAAAGACAAGTAGGCAAGAATCTAATGACTTAATGATGAATAATCAGGACATCGACTGCCCTCCGAGGACATTGTGGGCATTTCAATGCCCATAGGTCGGCAAAATTGGTCCAGCATGAGGTAATCTGCTCAGGGAGCCATTTCAAACGAAATTCCGTGCAAACTAACGATTCCTGGCGAGCAAAAAAGGAACCAAAAACCTGAATAAACGCAGTCGACCGAAGAAATCAAAAAATCACTTGAGATCGAGGGATTTCAACCGGATTTTCGTGTTCGCGCATGCATAATGGGGTCTCCATCTTTATTTCCATCTTCGAGGGGGGGAAGAAACACCGAATTGCTTTTATTGGTCTCTCGGTAATTTGTTTTGAAAGGCATCAATTAGTGAACTGACACGAATGCACTTAAATCGACGATAAGGCCTGCGAAACCAGCAAAAAAAAGTCATTTCTAGGCGAAACGAGATTAAACGGCCTTATTTTCACTTATTAAGCAATCGGAAAACGCCATTTGCGGTGGCTTCGAGATTCGCTGCTTTGACAATAAAACAAGCCTCCTTATCGGCCATGCTTAGAAAACGACTGTTTTCTGCCAAAACTCGTAAATATTTGAGGCAATTTCGATGATAAGCTGCGTAGGAATCCCACGCCAGCTTATAATTCTTATTTAAGAAGGCATTTAGAATCACAACAGGTGCCTTTTGCGGACACGGAGGACGTTCACCCAGGCATGGTCAAGAGTTTCTTGGAAATTCGTCTTCAATCGACTAAGACTTGGATTTAACACGCTCATCAAATTCACCTCACGGATTATATGGCACATTAACATGATGCTTCAGTTAACTCGTTTTAAAGGATTTTATATAATTTCATGAAAGATTCTTTTAGATCTCCCTAAAGATTAGCCACCAATATTCATCGAAGATGCCAAAGCTTAAAGTTAACCAAAATACCTATTGTCTGAAGATTTAACAAATTTTCATTCATACTGTTGCCCCATAGCACATGGCTTCTTGCTGCAGAATGAGATCCATGAAAGACTATATCCGATTGCAATTTCACCAACGATTTCTGCTGACCGCGTTGACCAACCAATCATTCCTTCCGAACGCTGACCGAAACACCCAATCAGATTGCAGTTTCTTAAAAAATTCTTTGTTTGCAGATCCAACAAAGATCACATGTACATGTAAACAGTAGATCCAAGAATTCCCAAAACAGTTCATTCACCTATACTGTATACATGGAACCCCACATATCCACCAAAGTTTACCTCATTATCTATACCACAATGGTAAGTGGAGAACCACCAAACGTCAGATTCTCCAAAGATTACCCTTACAAGACGCCAGGTTATTCTCTTGTTCTCAAACTGCAAATTTTATCCCACGCGTCCTGAGATTCTAGAGCTATACCAAAGATTTCCATCTTCAGCAAAATCACCATACTGTACATTCTAGACCGCAGACTCCACAAATATTCTTTCACCACAGCTTCACACCAAGGACTTTGCCAATCTTTTCTGCAGATTCACCAGAGAATCCCGTCGATCCAAAAGAACCAAAGTGTCGGAAACTTTCCCGGTCCATTTCCCAGGTGCCAAGAAACCTTTCGAAACGCTCGGTTCCATTAATATCACTCACTGGCGATGTGAACGTGGAAAACGCATCTTTTGGGGGCCTCGAAATTGGATGAATGGATCAAGATGGTGGCAAGCCCACCGATGAAGATTGATGGCTCTATTATTGACTACGATCAGCACTTAGATTAAATTGCGAGTCATCCGTCTTGGCAGCCTGGGTCCCGCGGCCCCGGCCCCCCTCATAAACACTCATTATTCTTCATTTGCGACCAATTTGCCGCGTCTAATAGATTGGCCAATAACGCGGGTTCGGAGGCGCACATTCCAAAGGCAAGAGGACGAAGTGAAGAGGGGTTTGCTGCATTTTTGGGAAAAGTCCGAAAGTAGAATTTCTCCAAGGAAAAGGATTTTCTTGCAACCCATTGCAAGAACTTTGTCTCGGCATGGAGCAACAGAATCGTTCAGCCATCACGATGGCTGATTTGTTCCCGAAATAAAGTGCTTTGGACTGCTTTTTTCAAACGACTTCTAGGTTTCCTATCCAGCACAGGCTCTTTGCTAGGCTGAAAAGAGATTTTGCAACTCATTTTTTTTTAATTCTTCTTCAATCTTTACTTGATGTTGTCCTTGAAAACATAAATAGCAGAAATCTTTTTGAATCTCGAGTTTACTTTATTTAGAATGCGAGATAATGATTTAGTTTCAAAAGAGAATTTTTTTTTAGATATCTTAACTATACAGGTATATTAACACCCAATTTCCCAATGAATTTTTTTAAAAAAAAAAAAGAATCATAATCCCATGGAGGAATCAAATCGTACAAAATACGATTGATCATTTTGATATTATAACTATTGCGGAAACTTCCTATCTTTAAAAATTTGTGGTAAAATCAGCACTTCCATTACTCATTGACCCCTGAACTTACTCGTAAATTTACTTTCAAAACATCACATACTGTTGTGCAATACGTTGTAATCAAATAGCCAGTTTAATCAGTTTCAGAGAAAGCAACACGCTGGTCAGAAATGAAAGACCATTCATTATTTGAACAGATTTGCTACCACTGACAATTCATCAACAATTATATCAACAATTACACCAGCATTGGTTAACATTTAGACATATCAGGCTACATCATCGTGTTGTTTCTGACCAAAGAAAACCAAAATTAAAACCAAGCTGTAACTTTCATTATACATGTATTATGCAAAGGAGCACGTTGCCATGCAGTCAAATATTATACAATGATGCTCTTTAATTGGTTCTACAGATACTCTCCTTCCTACATGTATATTATAGTAATTGTATTCTCTGCTCCGCAAATATTTTACCTTCCTACCAAAAACCTACATTTTTTGTCAACGAGACATTGTAGCATTTGCCCTTCGGACACTATCTTTCCCATATAGGCGTGTTATCTTTTAACCATACCAGCATTGCACCTTCATATACATGTATACGGGTATTGCAAACATGGCATTTCTCGCTCTGCGCGGATGTATGGACTTCCATCAATAACGCCACCGTTCCTCAGCCACCCTTTTGCAGCACTTGCCTTACAGTCGAAATTGTAACATTTACACTGTATGTTTCCTTCCAGACATTGCGCCCATTAACCCAGTCCAACCAAGTTTTTAATACCGCGTGCCTATAGTAAACAAATTCGGGTTAACAGGATGCGAAGGAGGAAGGCCATTTCCAATTAAACACAAAAAGGGAAAATCCCATGCAGTTGGAGTGACAACTTCATAAGAGGGGAGTTCGGTGTATATGCGAACGAGGAACAAATTGACGGGTGAAGCCCTTTCTCATTTGCGCTTGTAGCAGCATCGACTCCGAACAAGCCGGTGTGCTAATCCTCGCGCTACAATGCCTATTCATGCCCTAACAGGCAGCAAATCTGGCATATCGGAACCTGATTGCATGTCAATTAGGTTGTCATGGCGACACGGGTGGCAGCGCATCCGCACAAATCCATGTATTTATTACAGCGGAGCAAGTATATTTCTTCCCGGGTCTTTTCAGGGCACATGTTTTCCAGATGTCATCCGTTTTTCCTATTAAGGATCTCCATTAAACTCCACGACATGCTGTCATTTTAAGTGCATGGATGCGGGATTACTAGTTCCTTCCCCAAATCCGTTGACTGTTTGCGCCGACTTCTGGAGATCCGTCGCCATTGGTTGAACGAATTCATGAGAAACGAGACCATAAAACGTATCGTATATATATGGTGTCTGTGCACCGGAAATTTCCATAGTCTGGTTGCAAAATGGCGCCCAGAGATGGCCACTTGCCGGTACATTGACTTCAACGATTATGAAATGTCGGAATGTATAAGAATATCATCAGGCAGCACCGATGCAAGAATTTGTAGACATGTCAAGTAATGATATGCAAATAGCGCTGATCATCCATGCGGAAAACAGGGCGCTAAGCCGTAATCTTAGTAACATTTTGGAAACATTCAACACAATGCAAACATTATATTTCCATGCAAGAATACTGCTATAATTACTAAGGGATAAAAACTTTTTTTTACGATCAAACTGATCAAGACTTAAAAAGAAAATGGAACTTTTCAACCTTTTCTTTAAAATTTCTGCAAAGAATCAAAACAACACATAAAAGATGCAAAAATGAAATCATAAAAAACACATTCCGGTCTAATTTCTCTGTTTTAACGCATGCGATTTTATCAGAAAAACATCTCAATTTTCGCAAGCTGTACAATTATTCGTTAATTGACCTGAATTCATAGAAAATTTTAGAGAAAACATCATTAAACAAATTTTCGAAATCTAACTGTACGAACACTAGAAGCGATAAAATTTAAGGCAATTTATCCTCTCTTTAAAATTTCAATCACGATCAATAAAATAACTACTGTATACATGTATATGGGATAGGACGCCCATTTATTTTTAGAACTTTATTAAAGGGGATATCCTATTTGGAAAGAACTTCAACCATCAGTTGAAGACATGTTGGTCCTTTTTAATTTCATATCAATCAGCCACAAACACACTTGTTTCAGTATTGCATGTACTGTATGTATGTTTGAAGACCGGTTCATGGCCTTTTCACATCGACCAAATTCGTACCCTAGTGACGTCACGTGCGTGTCCACGCATGCGCACATGATAGCAGGCGGGGCTAAGTGACGTTAATACGACATTTGCAACCGCATCCGTTTACCATCTGATCAATTTTAATCGTTATTTTGCGGGAAGTAAATAGAAAAAAAAACGTTAAACGCGAACCGTTACGCGTATCTTTCCGCGGCATATCTGTTCGAGGTGAGCCGGCCTTAACACGTCTTTTAACGATCCACTGCATGTCATAAAGTTCCACACTTTTGTGGTATACCGAACACGAGAGTAACCTACCAATTATACAACATCTCAACAACATTTATGAAATACATCAAGGCTATATCAATGGAATAATTTTAGAATATGTTTGCGATGTCATGAATTCATCAATCTCTCCAAATAACATGTTCTGACATTTCCATAAAACAGTTGTTTGAAAAATATAGAACTAGTTTAGGACAAGCAATTTTTATTTAACATTTCCCGAAGAGTAAATAATCCTGATTTACATTTCGGTCCTAATCCAAGGAACGTCCAGTTTGGAAAAGCAAGACTTATGCAAAGCTGAACAAAGCATAATTCTGCAAAACTGTCCATAAAAAAGATGGACATGCAAAACGAGAGCTGCTTTTCTGAGAATCCGTTTAGCCATAAAACTGAATTCCAATTAATCTGGAAGTCTGTGCATACTCCATCCCAGTTCTTAAAAAAAAGCATATAGACGGAATAAAAAATCTCAAATTTTCTTGAATCAACAATCCAGAAGCTGCATCAGGCACGTTTATTGGATAGTGCACGAAAGCCGTTTGGATGCTAAGCCGGTCGCTCTCTGAGATTTATCCTGTATTTACAGTCGTGTAGACACGGATCGGAAGAGAGGAAAAAACTCGTTGAATAAACAGCATTTTGGAAATTAAAAAGAGGGAATATTATAAGCAAAGATCCATATCTGGCGGAGGCAAACTCGAGAATCCAAAGAAAGAGATACGCGAAGAAAGAAGAAAAAAAACACAGAAAAGATGCGATGCTAAAAACCATTCAGCCCATTCCATCTAATAAGTAAGATAATCCAATATCATGATGGAGTGAGACCCGACTTAGAAAGGTCTAAGAAGATCGTGTATCCGTCGAGATAAGGCTGCACAGAAATGATGAGGAAGGAGGAAGGGGATAAAGATTGAAGTGGAGGGGACGACAGAACTTTCTCAAAAAAATATGATTTAAGAGAAATTAATGAGAGTATAGAATAAATAAGATCATTCTTCGTGGTTTTTTTTTAATTATCTTGGGCATCAGGGCCATAGAGAGACCAGGCAGTGATAAGGTGTTGCCACCAATTATAATCATTGTCATGCAAATGGAAATTAATGGGAAAATGCAGCCTTATCATAAGATGTTAGAGAGAATTTTCCCTATGTTCCCAAGCAACTAGGTATTTGGGTGTTATGGAAACCTGTTTGATTTTATTGGCATGATAAATTCGGATCTGCATAAATCATGCTGATGACAACCCTTTTATTAAAGTTACTTACTTTTTCATACACTATTTCTAATCGCCTAGCAAAGCCTCGCTTTAAATCTTATTAAATTCTGACTACAACTTTACCTTGTGATGTCACTTATTATAAAACTTCTAACAATTAAAAATTACTGCTTGCACGATTCGCTCATGATTACAGATACATCCATGACCTTTTATTACATTCTTGATTGCGCATCAATGGCAATGGGTGTATCAAATTGGAGCATACCAAATGTGTATGGCATCAGCATCAATCGATGACGTGTTCTACTAACCACTGCACAAATCCATGTCGAACATTGCTCAATCAACTTTATGAGTATGAAGATTTATTAATGCATATAACCGAGATGCATCCACCAAGAATCTAAGCCATTTATTTAAAGGATTTTCAATCGTGCCGTCAAAAAATTCATAATTTTGTCTCGCCTTGTAATGCCATGAAAAGAGATAGCTCAACTTGAATCACTGACATTTCTTAAAGAATCATAATTTTACCTTGAGCTTATTTAAGACCGTCTAGTAGAAAAAGATCCACCAGGATGTTTTAATATTAACAAATATTGATTACTAGCTCTACGAAATATCAGTGTTTATGCCAGTTGTTTACCAACCATATTTTCCAAACTCATGCTTTAATTCCAGTCTAGACATCATGCCATTAGCTATGTTGCATATACATCTACTAGTATCTGCAACAAATTGCCCTGAGCTGTAACGCTGATGAATGATGAGGATCATTTCATTTATCACAGATCTAGACAGAATGTCTACCATTTTTGACGTGCGTGGGTCAGTCTGTCATTCATATTTCATAATA
>JAQGBX010007374.1:0-11498 GCA_034698745.1 Megaphyllum sjaelandicum | reverse complement strand
GTCACAATCAACTGAAAATTTTCAGTAATTGTAGGATGTACCAACAATTCAAACCAAAACTTTGGTTTAAAAACTGTTTCTGCACACAAAAATATAATTGCACTTAACTATTGGTCAAACACTAGCTACACAGCAAGCGATTAATCATAACTAGGTCAGCAAAAAGGTCAACTGGTCAAGTTATAGAGGGTAAATTAACATTGTCCCAGCCAAAGTGGTCAACATTCAACTTACAGAGGTGGACAACATATAGATGTCCATCTCCCATATATTAATATGGTGACCAACCAATGTATAAAAATTTGGTCAACAGAAGGAGGTGGTCAACTTAGGAGGTTGTCAACTTAGGAGGTTCTACTGTAAGTTTCGAGTGTGCATACAGGGTGTCTGAAAATTGTTCGTTTGTTTGTAGATTTGTGAAAATTATTAACACTGACGTGGCCATGGAATGAACATTGAATTATGTTTGTTAAAAAAATGGAATTCGTTTAAAAAATTCACTCAAATCTATTGCAGTATTAAAACTAATAATTGGATTTATTTTGCACACGTGACTTAATGCGTAACAAAATTGCCTCAAGTACCTCTATAGTACGTTGCTAAATGTTGATTACTATGTATATTTTAAATTTTAAAATAAACCTGCCACTCCTTATGAGATGGCAGAACTTTCTGATTAAACAATTTCATCGATCTCTTATATTTATTTGAAATTTATTTGTGTCAATAACATGGTTAATGAAAGCTGCCTCAATAAAATAGAGCTGAACTTTTAGCCCACCCTGTAAACGTTGATGCTGGTAATGATTGCCGAACATTAGGGACAGCACTCGTTGATGAGTAGGCTTTTGATATCACTTCTGTAATTATATTCACACTATTTAAACATTTTAACAGCATGTGATATCATCATATTATCGTAGATTTGTCAAGTGCATTTTTAAATTTTAATTTTAAAAACTTTGTCCCATCCTGTATACAGTGGTGTTAGCAGTGATTGCCAACATTTAGGGGGCACCTCTAGCTGACGAACAGTCTTTTAAAAATATCTGTATGTAAATATCACTAATGCAATAATATTTTAAACTTGTTGAACATTCTCAACGTTTGCGATACCAATTTATTTATGTAGATTTCCACAATGTCTTTTGTGAAAATTATTTGCAGAAATTTTAGCCTACCCTATAAACATCTATGTTAGCAGCAATTGCCAACATTTAAGGGGCAGCACAAGCTGATGAGTTGTCTTTTAAAATATTTGTTTATAAAATCTACACTGCAGCGTTGATACTCTTAACTTGTTAAACGTTCTCACATTATGTGATGGTATTAAATTTTCGTAGATTCTTCAAATGCCATTTTTAATATTTAAATCCGAGTAGTTTTACGGCCATCCTGTATACATGAATGTTAGCAGTGATTGCCAGCATTTGAGGGGCAACATTCGCTAAAGAACATTCTTTTTAAAATATTTGTCTATGAAATTACCAGTGTCTCGACGATGTTTTATACTTGTGGAACATTCTCACAGTATTAAATATCATCGCATTTTACAAATTTATTTAATTTTACATTTATTTTCGCACATCCTATATACATCGGTGTTAACAGGAAATGCCAACCTTCAAGGGGCAGCACTAACTGCTAAGTAGATTTTTAAAATATTTGTTAATGAAATTACACTTTTAAGGGGATACTTTATACTTTCTTGTCAGCATCGTAATATGCAATTTCACAGTATTTTATTCGATTTAAAAAAAATTATTCGAGGAATAACTTCGCGTAGTCATCACCGTCTACGTGTTCAGACATGCTTCATTATCCGATGGCATCAAAATAATTTTTTCAGAGCCACAAAATGCCAGATGCCAATGATAATACGAATTATAAAAAGTAAAACGGAGCAGATCTCATTTGACTGTTTCTCGCAGCATCAATAAATGTTGCTCTCGATGCATCCGCAATACATTTTATGCATTTTGCACATGCCCGAAGGCAGCTTCGGATAATGACTTTATGGTGTACGAGTAAGTGCGCTGTATTGCATTTTCAATTTTTTTAAGTAGTCTTTGTAGAAATAAAACCTCTGTTGGAAGGTCTTTTTGAAATGGCAGTCTTAAAATATAGCTTAGTTTTTTTTATCTTTGATCTACGAAATAAAAGAAGGCTGGGTAAAAATGTGAACCTTTTTTACCTCAGCATCTTCCTGATGCTCGACTGCTCCAGGCGGCAATTTTCGGAAACAAAATATCGTTTAGTTTCATCTCACACATTTTTCCTAGTCCACCATTTCCCCCTTTTCTAGCTTCGTCTTAGGCGTGTTTCTAAATATTGGTAAGCCATTAAGTCTTAATTTATCACTGCACAGAGGTCCCACCCATCGACTAAGGATCCAAAGGCTGCTTCAGCAGCACTTGCAAGATCTATTCAGAAATATATGTCTGAGCAATGGCTGCTCTTAATGTGCCAACCTAATATAAGTGACGATGACGTCAATACGTACCACTGATGCCATTTTCTGGGACAGTATAGTTTTCTCATCAAAAAGCCAGCAGAATGACATTAAAACAAAACTAATTAAGTGGAAAATCGTTCGGTGGAGAAGTTGGTTTCTGGGGAATTGTACGAGACAGTCGCTACTGTCTTACGTTGGCCTGGAAAGTAACCGCGAGATTGGGGTTGGAGGCGACAGCTGCTACTTATTAATACGATTCGGGCAATTATAAGGGCCTTTTATTGGCCCATTAAGAGGAAAGTAGGCCAAGATGGAAAAATCTTTTGTTTCGATGACATTGTGAGGTTATGCTGAATTTTTGGAGTATGTATCGCCCAATTTTCGTAAAGAAGTGCATTTGAAAACTACGTGTATGTAGATAGATGTAGGAGCTTTTTCCTAAAAATGGGCTTGACCCCCCTACCATATGGCATTTAATTGCTGACTGTAGAGTACTGAGTTAAATTGAATTGAATTGGAACACTGACGCATTTAGAAATACACTTTGCGTTATAAAATTGTATTTTGAAATGCATTTTTAAACTATGTTGTCATCAAACTCTTCAAATACGTTTTTAACTGCATTTAAATAGCGCAAAGCTTACACAGAACTAAGAAGTTCTTGAATCAACATTAAAAAATTTCACTATCAGAATTTTGATGAATGAAGTCATCGTTGGAATTTTAACGAGTGACGTCATCGTTGGAATTTGTTTATCGTATGACAGGGTACCCCCAGACCTGGAAAACCTGTAAAAGTCAGGAAACATAAAAATGCCTGGAAAAGTCAGGAAGATGTTAGGAAAGAATGGCTTATTTTTTTAAAAAGTAAGGTAAATTCAACGTATAGTCATGTTGTTGCGATTCAAAATTAATGCTTCTACGTGGTTAGCTCAGAGCCCATTTTCCGAATAGAAATTAGCAAAATTTTCCACGTTTCCCAAGTAGAAATTTGCAAAAAAACAATTCCACGTTATCCAAGTACATGTACAATTTTTTAAAATTAGATCTCTACGTTTTCCGAGGACAAATTTGCAAAATATGTTACACGTTTTCAGAGTACAAATTTGCAAAATGTTCCACGGTATCAGATTACAAATTTGCAAAAATGCTTTGTTTTTCGAGGACAAGTTTGCAATTTGTTTACGTTTTTTGAGTACAAATTCTGAACATTTTTAACAGTTTCTGAATATTATCAAAATAGTCATCAGTATTAAATTTTGAAAGATAATATCCTGTGTCGATTTTGCAAATTAAGCAAATTTTTGGCTATGTAATTGGTAAGGTAAATTTTTTAAAAACCTTTAATGTCAGAGAAGTTAAAAATGAAATTTCTAAGCGTACCCTGTATGACGTCATTTTCCGAAATTTTTAACGAATGACGTCATTAGAATGTTAATCTAATCTTTTTTTCTACTCACTTTATTTGATTTTAATTTTAGTTGTGGAGGCAACATTTACTTTCTATCTTTTCTTACTACTAAGACGGTCTGATATCCAGTACATTTGGGGAAATTCCCTATCCCCCGAAAAAAAATACTGAAAATACTCCTTATTGTATTAAGAAATTTAGTTCGTAAAAGAGAATGAACGTGTTATTTAAGTTCGTAACTTAATTCAAAAATTAACTTTAAATACATGTATACAGTAAAACCTGTTAAGTGTCCACCAAAACAAATGCAATGCTGGTCACTGTACACAGTTGGTCACTATGCAAAGAATGCCTGAGTTTCATTAAAATAATGAACATGTACACTACATTTATACATGTAGACTGTAATACACGTAGTAAAAAACCACCTAACCAAAAAAGTACAGAATCATCATGTCCAAGGGTTAAATCAAGATGTAACGTGACTCATCCGTTATCTGGTCACTTTTTACGGTACATTGAGAATGTAAAAATGGCAAAAAGGGCAACACACCGGTCACTGTACACAATAGACAGGTTGTCACTGGTCACTATACAGAGAATTTTTACGCAGGAAATGTACACTAGAAAAACCAAAACACTAAAAAGTGGTCAACATAAACAGGTGGTCACCATTCAAAAGTGGTAACTTTTCCAGGTTTTACTGTACTTTTTTGGAACCTACGTATAAGCTCCTAAAAACGTTGCTTTTGTAAACGATTGTAATCAGATTTATGTAGAACTTTGATATGGTTGTTTTTCTTTCATTCCGATGTCATGATAAAAGGTAACGACTTACGTTACGTCACAGATCTATTTTGCCTATACAATATCATTTCTATTGTGTGAAAGTTGGTTTGATTTATACGATTACAGGAAATGAATAAATGTGTGTTCATGCATACTTGTAGTACTGTCAGCATACATCTTGGTTGTCATTGTATCTTCTTATCGCATCGTCCATGGCCTAGCACCATTTCTTGCTTACTGTTATGGAATACAATGATGTCTGAATCGATTTCTTATCAGATTTTAGGAGCTGAGAATCAGTGTTAAAACTGACTGTTAACCGTTGACGATTTGCTTATCACAATCCTGGGTCTGCAATTGATAAGCTGGTTGCGTTTTTTGTGTGAGAAATGTGTACATTAGAAACGTCCCTCTAAATCGTCTAATCATCGTAGAAAACCTTATCAAAGTAAGATAAACTGAATTTAAGGCGTTTAGTGGCCTCGATTATGAAATGTATGCACATGTTTACCAACATTTGAAATATCAGAGCTCCAAAATCATAAAAGTTTATGCGGATCGGTTTCTGGTTGCTGATGACTTCTTAAGAAATGGTTTTTTTCATGAATGTTTTACTAAATCGTGGCATTTTTTAAGGTTTAAATACCACTTCATGTACCCTCAGCGTAAACTTTTAAAATCTTAGACTGAACTTTGAAAACACGAAGGATGTTTTGAAAATTTTTTGGATGTTTATGTTGGATTTTATACTTTAAAAAATCTTGGTTGAATTTTTAAAGTTGGGTTGGATTTTGAAAGCTTGGTCGAATTTTTTAAATTTCGGTTTAATTTTGGAAATCAGCTCCCAAATTTTGAAAATTGATAGGTCCAAAGTTTCGAAAACTCGGTCCCAATTAAGTTTCGAAATCTCGGTCCCACATTTCGAAGACTCGGTTACACATTTCAAAGTCTCGGTTGGGCATTTCAAAGTCTCGGTTGGGCATTTCAAAGTCTCGGTTGGGCATTTCAAAGTCTCGGTTGCGCATTTCAAAGTCTCGGTTACGCATTTCAAAGTCTCGGTTACACATTTCAAAGTCTCCATCTCAAATTTCGAGAAGCTCGGTCGCAAATTTGGAAAAGCTCGGACCCAAATTTCGAAAAGCTCGGTCCCAAATTTGGAAAAGCTCGGTTCCAAATTTTATAAGAGCTTGGTTCAAATATCGATAAACTCCGTTTAACATTTAAAAAACTCCGTCCCAAATTTCGAAAACTCCAATCCAATTTTTTCATTATTACGTCAACATAGTCCCGAAACCATTTTTTCCGGTATAACGATCATTACCGATTAGCATTTGAAGTCTTCAGAAGTCCAAGATCATATTTGTCAAAAGTCTACCAAATGTTCTCTTTATTGATAAGGTCAAAGGTTGTCGTCTTTCTAGCGATCAACTCTGATGCTCGTCATATTCGTCCATTCCTTAAGCACACCATAATCCTTTCCAGATTTGAGTTGCCATTTTTTGTTGTTGTTGTTGCCCCCTGCACGTATTACTGTATTTTTTTGTGAGTGGGGAGTAAGCAGAAAAAGAAAATGGTTAGGCTTAACGTTTTTATTATAGAAGTTCAGTGAACGACCTCAAAACGCTGTTGTCATCATCATAACTCAAATAAGTCGGATAAGAGTCGTGTGCTTCTGATGAGCCAAAGTCATTGGATGTTGGAAGCTCAGAGACTCAGCCATAAAACTCAGATTTGAATGTGAGAGGATATGTTGGTGGCAGAGATTTTTTTTTATTTCTTGTCTGTCTGGGATTATGGTACGTGGGATCATAGCCAAATAAATAAGCTCTATACATAATCTCCTAACTACCATTTCTTCAGTAGTTAGTTTAAACGAAGATGGCATTCTGTCGGTCGATAGCCTTTTTATTATACGAAAACCAAGAAGGATTAAATTTAACGTTTAAACCCTTTCTCATTTTCCCTAATGCTCTTCTCTCTTTTCATTTTTGCCAAGGAAAACAGGGTTGAAAAAATATCTTAATTTGGTAATTTTAACTTTATAGTCGCTTTGCCTAGCTGGAGAACTAGCGAGATATATTATAGAAATATCTTGCTTTTTTATTATTAAACTGACGAAATGAAAAATAAACTCACATTTTTGGTTGAGCCTTCTGTGGCTCCCATGGAGCAAATGCACTGATTAACTTTTTTGAATCTGTTCAATTGTTAATTTCTCGTCGAAACTTGTTAAGATCATGAAGAAAAATGAAGTAAAATGGCATGCAAAAAACCTCTGCAGAATTACTGCAGCGCCATATAGGATGAATTTCATGATTATTAACAGGGTTCCCCCAGACCTGGAAAACCTGGAAAAGTCAGGAAAGTTAAGAATGACCTGGAAAAGTCAGGAAAGAATGGTTTATTCTCCGAGAAGGGCCCATTCTCCGAGTAGAAATGTGCGAAAAATTTAAACATTTTAGGAGTACAGATTTGCAAAATTATCCACCTTTTCCGAGTACAAATTTGCAAAATTTTCCACCTTTTCCGAGGACAAATTTGCAAAATTTTCCACCTTTTCCGAGTACAAATTTGCAAAATGTTCCACCTTTTCCGAGGACAAATTTGCAAAATGTTCCACCTTTTCCGAGGACAAATTTGCAAAATGTTCCACCTTTTCCGAGGACAAAATTGCGCTATTTCTCTCTCACTTTTTCCGAGCACAAATTTTCGACATTTTCCGAAAACAATTTTTTTTTTAAAAATGTAAAAAAAAATTCTTTGTTAATTTTCAAAATTGTCGTTTGTAAATTTAAAAAAAAAAACTATTTTCCAGGGTCAATTTTGGAAAATTTCAATTTTTCACTGTGTTATTGGTCAGGGAAATTTTTTTGAAACCTGGAAAAGTCAGGGAAGTTCAAAATGAAATTTCTGGGGGAACCCTGCAGTGACCATCTGTCTATTGTGTGCAGTGACCATCTGTCTATTGTGTGCAGTGACCAGTGTGTGTTGTCTTTTTTTTGCAATTTTTACATTGCCAATGTACCTTAAAAAGTGACCAGATAGCGGATGAGTCACGTTACATCTTGATTTATCCCTTGGACATGATGATTCTGTATTTTTTTTTGGTTTTGTGGGTTTTTTACTACGTGTATTACAGTCTACATGTGTAAGTGCTGTGTAGATGTTCATTATTTTGATTTAATTCAGGCATTCTTTGTATAGTGACCACCTGGGTACAGTGACCAACATGAGTTTTTTGGCGGTCATTCTTAGCATGTTTTACTGTACATGTACACTGTAGTGATAATTTCCAATTCCGCTTGATGTTAGTTCTGTGAAACATCCTAATTCGTCCAGAAATGCCATTCCTGGAAAACTGGAAAACTCTTTGTACTGTATGGCATTTGGTGAGGCGTGTAATTCCCAGTAGATTGAAGGGAAACTTTGCTTTTGTAAATCGTCCAAGTATGTACCTATAGCTTTCTGCCTTATTTTCAATTATTGGAAAAGCGCACACGTGTAGGCTACATTTACCGGATACAGACAGTGAAGGAGTAAAGTGAATTACGAAACACTCCATGGCTGCCTTTCTCGGAAAATCTCTTCAATAATTCCGGAGGTGTTTTAAGCCTACTCTTCCATGGCTAATTATAGCCAAATCATGTGTTGCTGTACCTCGCACTTGTTAGGGAGTTCCATTTTGTTCGTTTCTGCGTGTTGGACACGTGTTTATTCGGTAAGTCACGTGACATTGTCGCCTGGTCTGGCTAACAGATAACTTAGTCAAAGTTATCAAGAAAAGGTTTATTGGTATGTATGAAAATGAATGTAAAGGTTATGCTAACTGAGGTTTTCTAATTTTGGGTCAAAATTTGACTCCAGGTTTGTGTTGCACTAATCATAACTCTTGATGAAATATCCCCAGGGTTCTGGAACCCTTGATTAACCTAGCTGCTGAAACCAAAATGGAGGACGGAAAAGGAAACTAACTTTGACCGATGCTGCCAGATTGCGCATCCTGGTTTTTCTCTGATTTATATATTTGATGAAATACTGAATTTTTTTTGTCATTAAAATTGTTGCATGATGTGAATTTATG
Source organism: Megaphyllum sjaelandicum (assembly GCA_034698745.1). NCBI lineage: Eukaryota > Metazoa > Arthropoda > Diplopoda > Julida > Julidae > Megaphyllum > Megaphyllum sjaelandicum. Next base: position 2,762 of record JAQGBX010007374.1, on the reverse strand, counting down.
AATTTGAAAGCGTTGTTAAACACGTAATGAGAAAAACCTAAACAGTTTAAAAATTAGTCGGATTTCTTTTTTATGATCTAAAAAAATTCATTTACTGATATTGCAAAATCTAAATTAAACGAATTGGCGCAATTTTTTTTTTTTTTGGGGGGGGGATTTTTATTTTCAATTCAATTCAACTCAGTACCCTACAGTCAGCAATTAAATGCCATAATTATTTTTGGCTAAACTAAATTATTATTATGATATATTTATGTGTATGGCTGGTTTTTGGGTGTTTTAAACTTATTTTTAAAAAGTAATGGAAATTTAACGTATTATCGTTGTCACAATCCTATATTATTGGATAGTTTTTTATCTGGATTTCAATGTTTTAAATCCAAGTGGTAGAAATAATTCATAAATTCCTGGGCGCTTTTTCAACGTTACGGCTAATATTTTATAGGAATTTAACATTTACTTTAACGAACTTGTGACCGAATTAGATTAACTTGCCGTATGTGCCGTTTCAAGTGTATACAAATTATTTATGTCAATGTTATTAATGGCACTTGTTCGTTCGGAAAATTGTTAGATTTGTCAGAGGCAAGCCTATTGAAATTCATTGAAATATTGTTGAAAATCCTTAAGAAGGGCCCACGCGTGTCGTTCCCGATTTCATTTTAGAAAACAGCGCCTGTTTTAATCTCGTTTTTGTTTGGCAAATTGGCCTTTTTTCTCGTGAATATCTGATGCTTTTTTTTGTTATTTGATGCGCTCCGCGAACTCAACAAATTACTTTATGAATCCAGCAGCATAAGCATTGTCAGTGAATGCGGAAGAACGAGGATACACAATGGGATTGCCGAAGGCAACGGGACTTAATAACCTCGAGTACATGTATATGGCACTCTTTTTTTTTCAGTTTTTTTTTGCTAGCTTAGATTTGGCAATTTTCTTCGTAGGCAACGAACGCACCTAATTAATGTCCATTTTTAAGGTTAATTGCTCGTGCATCGTGCACCCACGATCATGTGTATTTATTTCTCCACTCCCAATCTGAATCATGCATGCAAGCTGCAAATTGCATCGAACTTATCCAGGGTTCTTCCCCCAGACCTGGAAAACCTGGAACGGTCATGAAAGAATGAACTTGTTTTGAAAAGTCAGGCAAATTCAACGTACTAATGTTTTTCAAGAGGTTTGCTCAGGGGCCAATTAAAATTATCTTAAAAACTTTTCTGGTACAAATTTGAAAATTTTTCACCGGTTTCCGAGGAGAAACGTTTAAAATGTTCCATTTTTTTCCAAATACAAATTTGTAAAAAAAAAATTTCAACTGTTTCAGAGTAGGCTACAGATTTTCCAAATGTTCAACAGTTTTCTAGTGGAAATTTTCAAAATGTTCGACAGTTGCCTTGTACAAATTTGCAAAATTTTCACCAGTTTCCGAGGACAAACTTACAAATTTATCCACTTTTTCCGGGTAAAATTTTGTAAAAAAAATTGTCAACAGTAGGCCTACCATATAGTGCAAATTTTCCAAATGTTCAAAAGTTTCCTGGGCAAATTTGCCAAAATTTTCAACAGTTTGCTAGTGCAAATTTTCCAAAATGTTCAACAGTTTCCTAGTGCGAATTTGCCAAAATGTTCAACCGTTTTCTAGTCCAAATTAATTTGCCAAAAGGTTCAACAGTTTCTTATAGTGCAAATTTGCAAAATGTCCAACAGTTTCCTATAGTTCAAATTTGCAAAATGTCCAACAGTTTCCTATACAGTAGTGCAAATTTGCAAAATGTCCAACAGTTTCCTAGAGTGCAAATTTGCAAACAACTGTTTTCGAGTACAAATTTTTACGATGTTTTACCAGTCTCCGAGGAGAAATTGGCAAAATTCTCAACCTTTTCAAAATTAACAGTACAATTTTTCGAAATGTTCTACATTTTCCGAATAAAAAATTGTCAAATTTTCCAAATATTGAATGTTGTCCTAATTTGTGGATAACATTGGCATATGTTAACTTTGACATTTGTCATTCGCCTTGAAACTTATTTAAAAACCTGGATGAGTCAGGGAAGTTGAGTATGAATTTCTTTTTCGGGGAATCCTGTTTCTTTTTTAAACAACCGTGCTTCGGTTTAGCTTACACATTTTTTTCCAGGTTTTTTTTGCGACCCTGCTTGACCCTGCTCCCATATCAGGTATTTATTGGGAATTAGACCACCCGTGCTAATCGTATTAGACATTTTTATTATTGGGTCATATCGATCCTTCCCATTACTCGATCACCCTTAATCCAGCATGAAAAGAGACGCGGGATTAATACCCCGAGATCGGATTTATACTGGAGTACGGATTATTATCTCCGTATAATAATAATTAACAGATTTTGGAAGCTGATTTTGGCTTATTTTATAATCACTATTAATAATGAAACTATCATGATGACTGTTTAGATGCGCAATCTTGTTGATTTTATTTCTGACTTTACGTGAGATTGTATACATGCAGTACATGTACGATTTATTCCGTATTGCGAGATTGTCGAAACTCATAGATCCTAAATTTACGAAATTTCTGCTATAGATCTATTATTTCTAAAAAAAATGTTCATTTTGAACTGAAATCTTTAATTGAAAAGATAATTCATGTAAACCTGAGTTTCTAAAAAAGTAAGCATAAATTGTAAAGATATTCATAGCAAGCTTTAATTCAATTCAATTCAACTCAGTACCCTACAGTCAGCAACTAAATGCCATATGGTAGGGGGGTCAAGCCCATTT
>JAQGBX010007373.1:0-11499 GCA_034698745.1 Megaphyllum sjaelandicum | reverse complement strand
ACTTTAATGGGACCCATTAATCCCATTAGTCTCATTGGATTTTTGAATGAGACTGTATGGGATTTTTCAGCTGGGATGCAGAACTTATAGTTTTGTTCGCTTGTGCGATATTCTAAATTTTTTTAAATAAACAGTATATGACTTAATCCAAGGTCATGGCCAGTTCTACGGGATTCATCTACTTTTCTATGTACAGTAGAAATTAATTCTCAATTCCAACTTTTTATACTGTACTGTATGCATGAGATTATGTTCAAGAACGTTCAGAAGTCGTACCCGAGCTCCTTATGCATTAATACAAAAATACCCACCCATGCGCATCTGCTAAACTGGCTTGGAAATAGGCATGATAATTTCGCAATTTTCCTTGGCTCCGACAGCTTGATAAATTTGATGTGGGTAACTAACTATGCACTGAATTACCAACATTGTCTGCCAACGGTGCATTTTTGCGCTACAATTTCGTTATAAAAAAACAATGTGGTCGTTGCAAAGCTCCTCCTAGAAGTAACATGAGGATACACGAATAAATAAAACGCTAGGATCCGTGTAGGACCAGTGAAGTTTAACCAGCTAGGGGCAAAAAAACAACATATGCTCAGAACCGCTTTTGAGACAAAGCTGACAGGGTGTTTAATTGCGGACTAATTGTTGATTGGTGCGCGCATGATGGATACAAAAAATAAAATGGATATAAAAACGCTCGACAGCAAACTATCCAGAGAAAAAATAATATATTCTGCTTTGCACGGTGCACTTGACAGACGCACTCATCTCATTGGAAAATTTGCCATTTTCTCTTACAAAATAGTACCCAATGTAAATAAATGAATCCCACATGTTTTCAGGGGGTTTAACCATACGCCACGTTTTATTCTTCAGGCCCCTGTTGTTTATAGGAGCAAACCATTCCTAGAAATAACTTGCTAGTCCAAGTATGGAATCGGAGTTAGAGCATCAAACGCGAAATTTGATTGGTGCATTAAATTAAAAACATGGTCACTAAAATACTCTCATGACTACGATAATGTACATGTACATTGTCATTATTTTTGTTCTATCTTTTATCGACTTGTTTTGGGTTGTATGTTTGAAACTCTGCTGCGATGAATGTTCTATGATTTGGTTTGAAATGCTTTGCAATATACTGATGCAGGTTTTAGTTGAAACCAATGGAAGATAATGAGTGTTTCGCGCGTTCTGGACTTGCTAATGTCCATGTATGTTAAAATGCGTAACAAAAATAATAAATTTCATCCCTTCCTCCCTCCCCAAAAAAAAAAAAAACCAACACTTCGGTGAAGAAATATTAATTTTTTTTGTACTCGGACATTTGTGATAAGTTGAAACTTTTGACAATTATGTGCTACTTTACATGTATTCTACAGGTTTCCGTTGTCGATGTCGGGGCGCTATGTTGTTTTCAGACATTGTGTCCTTAAATTCCACAAACTTACATGTATAACAATCAGCCCAGCAAACTGCTTGTTTTATATTTTCTTCATTGCTTGAAATTTATGGTGTACTTCACATTGTTTATTGCTGACATAAACTACTAATCAAGACTTAATTCTACAATCGCGAATGTATCGTGGAATTTGTTAGTTGTATATCTTGCAGCGTACATTCTGTTCTAAATACGCTTGTGGATATTTCCTGCATGACGTCATAATCATAAATTTAGTCTCGTCGCCCCTGGACAGTGTCAATAACGCATTTTTGTTTAATTTCAGAATTATGTCCTCCAAGCGCAAAAGTCCGCCCACCAAGTTGTCCAATGAGGATATGGAAGGTGACGGTGGCGCTTCAACTGAGCAAGCCGAAGGCGACGACGCCGCAAATTCGGCGGTGGACGACCACTACAATGGCGTCAGCGTCAAGAAGGGACAGGATACGAGTGAGCAGGTACTGCAATCCGAGGATGACCTCGAGTACGAAGAGGACGACGAAGCGGACGACGACGATGATGACGTCGACGACGACGATGCCATGCTGTCCATGATGATGGCCAGTGGCGAGTTGGAACTGGACTTGCGTGGCTCCAAGAGCCCTGCCAGCGAAGACTGCGGTGCTGGCAATGGGCACGCGCCCAACAAGAAGCGCCGCCTTACGGCCAGCCAGCGCAAGCCCAAGCATGTGCCCACCTCGGAAAGTGACTCTGAGAGCGAAGCGTCTCCTGGTGGTGTCAAGGTACCCAAGTCGCGTCGTATGCAGAATTCAACGGCGAAATGCTCCGGGACTTCTTCAGGCGCATTTACGTCAATGGCCTTGTCATCCACAGCGCCCCACGCGAGAAAGTCGATGAACGATGTGCTCAAGCGCTTGACTTCCAAAATGCACGTCAGCAGCCTGCATGACTCGAGCCATGGAGTGCCAAAAGCCTCATTAGGAATGAATGGCAGATTAGATGCACTCGGTGGACACCGGTCATTGGATAGTGTACACAGGTAATTGGGTGATTTTCCACTATAGGATAAGCATTGCGTTAAGTTTATATATCATCACCCACTTGGCTTAAATACAATGTTTAGGTGGCACACCTTTTAGATGATGTTTTAGAGGTGGCCACATCTAAGTTCCTCTGGGATAGAAGAGTAAATGCTCTAGGGAGACTCAGCCCCTTCTGGCATCAAGTTCCTCTATGAGTTTATTTGGGTTCGAGGACAATGTCTATGTTTGCGAAAGTAACAGGGTTTTTCGTGCCTTTCAGAAGTGAGAAAGTTCTGTTCTTAGCGACTTCTAATTTCATAATACATGTATGCAACACATTAAACATTCAGAATTTCATGTGTTCATTTCATCGATGAACATCCATGTGATTTAATAGTTTCCTGCAATGAGATTATTTGCCAATTGCGACAAGTTTCATTAGAACATCATTTGAAAATTAGACCGAAATGCACATTTTTAAACGATAGCGCCATTGCAGCGGTTGTCTATTGTATACATGTATATATACCATCAACTGTATAGAATTACTTTAAAATATCCCACGGCGTCGTTCTTTATTAATTAAAAATAGACCACAAAGTATTATGCAGATGAATTTTTTTTTTACTTTGTCTTAGAATTTTTAATTTATATGCCGGTATTCTTTGCAAATGCAATTAAATACAATGATAAAATAACAAATATCGATCCTTCTATGGCCGAGATCTTTCCCGCCCTTGTTTACATAATGCAAACTCTTTCTGGTAGGTTGATGGCATCCTTTTCGGGTAGCTTTCTTGGTTCAAGCAATTTCATTTTAATCCATTTGCTTGTTCTTCTACTTCTTCTGCAGCTGAATTTTTCAAATTGTGTTATCATTTAATTTGGAGAGAGAGTTGCTCCTTTACTGACATGGATTCTAGCTTGAGGAGGAGGGAGGTGGAGCTTGGACTAGAATAAATATTCATGGTTTTCACATTAGGTTTAGTGCTCTTTATTCAAATGAGCATCTCGAGAGTATTTGGATGCTTTGAAATTCTCTCTCGCTTCATTTTCTCCGATAAAATGTGCCGTTGAGGAAAGCATGCACGTTTTAGACCTGAATTTTAGACGAAACGCACTGGCATGCATTTTGCAGAGAAATTAAGTCAACAACCTTCGGAAGGCTGGGGCCTTACGAATGTTGTAGTTGTACAATTGATAATGCATGTGTGATGCTGGAACAGTTTCCGAATCATTTGCCCTCACTTCGGAGTTAATGCTCAGTGTTTTTAACGTGTGCAGGCATCAGTTAGTCGGAATATTGTATCACTTGCAGCATTTTTAGTCTTGTAGTAAAAATAAAAGAACGCTTTTTTTTTTAAAGAAAATTGCAGATCATGTGTATTCATTTTAACTCATTTTCAGACATTTTTTGACCACATCAATATGTAATCAAGTTTAAGAATTTGCGTACTTTTTGAATGTTGATCTTGCTTATGCAAGGTATCCGATTTGTCCTTGCTATTCTGGAAAAAAAGTTGAAAAAATGAAATGAAAAAAAAGTTGCTTGGTTGCTTATATTTCTGATTCCTATTTTTCAGCGGAGACGAAATGGCTGAAGCAATTTCCCCAAATTCAGATCTTGGTTCTACGGATTACTCTCTCGCTAACTCTCATATGCTGAAGATGGCCATGGCTCCGGATACTCTGGATGATAAAGAGCGGCAGTTAGGAGAGATGATATCCCAACTTCAGCTTCTGAAGGAACAGTTGATTTCTCAACAGCACGAACAAACAAAGGTAGGAATTGATGATATTTTTTCACTGAATAATAATCTCGTAATACAATCTATTACATTCTACTGTCTTGTATGGTATATGACAACATCATGGTAGGTACTGGGTTGAATTGACATCATCTTAAAGAACTGAACGTTGTCATACTGCTGAGCTAAACGATAAAGTGTTGGAGTTAAACTTGTAACTGTCCATATATTTGCTTATGTCTTCTGAGTATAATTTTAATACATGTATCAGTTATAGTGTGTTCTGATTTCTAATTTAACGAATAATGGCAAGTGAAAATATACTTCGTGAAATGAAAAGAATAACGTATTTAATGCTACAGTATATTCTCAACTAGCTACCAACCAACTAATTAATTGGTACCAGATTCTGCCATGCGCATTGATATTCTTTGAGAAAGTGAGAAAATCTAAAAGAAAGTTACAGGAAAAAACGTTCGGGGAAAAATATGTATATGTATAATCTTATCAATTCGTTTTAAAGCAGTGTAACGAATGCGAGAAAAGCTCGTCATTTCCGATGGTCTGCAGGTTTCCTATTTAGTTCCTAATGAATTCTTTGGCAGAAAAATGCATGGTTTTGAAATATGGCAAATGAAGCGGTATGCCACATTCTTGAATGCAGACATATTGAGCTGTCTTCCAACGTGTGAAATGCCATTAAAAATAGTGTCTAATGGGAAGTAAAATTGGGAATGGATGGTTAACGACTGCGAATTTGCAAACTTTTGGAGTTTTTTCGCCCTCAACCCCTCCATTATGGCTTTTTTGACGTTTGTCAAATTTAAAAATTTCGCGTTTCCCCTCAGTGAATAATGCCCTTGCGTTTTGTGGAGGTCAGGTCTGTGGTAAAACATATGTTACCCTAGTTGCTTTGCTTTTGGAAACATTGTTTATGCTTATTCTTCGCACTTAACATCCCTGGGGATTGGAATCATAATTAGAGAAGTCCCTGATTGAAATCCCCTGATCATTGTATGGCTCATGCCAGGACCACAATAGTAACGATATACTAAACTGTTGTTTATTACTTAGTCGTATACAAAGAAAACAAAAATGGTGGCAGGTGTAAGCTATGGCTAGAAATAGGGTCTCATTTGCCGCTGCCATCGTTAATTGGGCTTGAAATGGTAAAATAGGTCGCCCTCCTAATCAAGAAATTAAAATAGATTGTCATATGGAACAAAACCTGCCAAGTTTATGTAGAGTTCGCTTGTTTACATCGCGGGCGGAAGGAAGTTGAACGCGAGTGTTTAAAGCTGGCCCCCGTGGGACCCGTACATCTTATTGAGGAACAAGTAGAATAAAAGAGAAAGCAATTGAAAAATGATTTAGACTAATGCAGAATGCATTAATAACAATAGCGAAGTGCAAACTTTATAATAACGCTTTTAAATTGGACTGCATACTGAATGTGTGTGAATGAATTAGCTGTATACTGTTAATGTAGTTTTCTTCTCGATTTGCTTAAGTTTTTATTGAAATACAAATGTATTTTACGTTATTTGCTAAAAGATGTTCTTCCTACATGGCAGCGCTATCTTGCGCGTATTGGTGTATTTTTACGTAAAAAACTCCTATAGCTAAAGTTATCAATTGCTTTAATCGTTGCTAAATCAGGCTTTACGGGTCATTCTGACACTTTTCGAAAATACTTTTTTGTGTATTTTTATCTTCAGATAAAGGAGATAAATAACTGGTAATTGGGAATTTTCTCACATCCTCAACTGTCTCACGCATTATTTTTAATTAATTATAAACTGAATTTTTACTCATTGCGTGTGATGATAATAGACGACGTTTTTTAAATTAAACGAAGCCTTTCTCTTGTTTGTTCATGGATATAAAACGTGAATATATCACTTGGTTTTAAGAGTTGTTTTAAAAAATAAAAGTAAGTTAGCGTACCAATTATTAATCAGTTTTATAAAATGCCACATCGTCCCATAATATTTGATGGTAGAAAGAAGTCTTTCAGAGCATGTTATATATTGTGCCTTAATGTATACAACCCTGGCTGATAGATGGCGCTGTCTAGCTAGGCAATTATTTCGTAATACAAATAGTGTTGATGTAGGGCCATCGGTTAAAGCCCATATTTCATGAAATTTTGACAATTTATCACCGTTTCATATTTTTAATGAGAAACTTCTGGAAAGCGAAAGTATGGTAAAACAACACGTGTTTAGATAGAAGGAGCCAATTCTTTTCCAACTTTTTTTTTATCTTTTGAACTGTACAGACGTTATTGTCAGTTTTAACGGGTTTCAGCTGTTGCGTTTGCCACTTCTATTTTTCTTTCCTTCCACCAATGAATGAACTTATAATAACACGGGAATATTTACACAGTAGCCCGTGTTCTCTTTCTTTTTGGGGGTCCATTTTTATTCTGGAGCATTTTTTTCGTTCATTGTGCTTTTTCTTTCAATGGACTGTATAGCTGCACAGTGAACATGGTTTTCCAAATTTAGTTTCTGTGTTACCATATTTTTTTCTTTTTCAAAAAAAAATCGTTTGCAAACTTCCAGAACTCATTTTTCATGTCTGTTTTCATTAAACTAACGAATTTATTTATTTGAAGAGGAAGGGTTATGTAACGCGCAGAGTTTGTTGCCTCCATTGATGTCTGTATTGGCGACACCATATGCCCGGTCCTTCTTTGGACAGTTTTACGTTTCTGGCAATAACGGCATTCGTAATGGGATTAATGACATATCCTTTGTCAGTTGCATGGTCTGGTCAAGTTCATAATGCAAGACCGGGGTTATAACCGTGATAAATTCACATTATGGAATCACTAGAAAATTGCTCGGATGTGCCAAAGCTGATAATGTCACTACTCTGGTCCATTCCAAGATATGCCTACAAGGTTGCAGATTGGTTTTCTTTTGTAACCGTCATGATGAATCTGAAAGACAGTCTTTAATTTGTCGACTGTATGTCTGTTAGCTGTTGTACTTGTTTGGAAGAAGTTCCACAGGTGGAGAAACTGTCGTCATGACGTTTTCTCACCCCATCCCACACCGAAAAAGCGTGAATTTCGAGGAAGAGCGGTATGCCTTGAAAAAAGATGGCACAAAGAATGAACCCTGTAGAAATGGACGGAAATGTTCCTATGGATTGATTCCAAGTGGCAAACGAATGCGACAAACAAATTATAAATTTTCAGAACCGGATCGGAACACAAATAGAACCTGTATTTGAGAATAAAAGGTCCTCTATTCCAACAAATTGCTAAAGTTTGGGCTAGCGAGCTACAAAAACGGTTTAAGACTTAACAACTGGCTCTCAAATTGTTTCAGACGCGTTGAAGAAATAAATGTTTCGCAGATGTTCTGCTTTCACAGACATTTTATTTCTGTTAGTACGCAGAATGGCGGGATGAGAGCAAACTGCATTTTGGCTATAGCCTGGTTCAATGCAGATGACAAAAACCGGCGTGTTTGATTGCATGTATAGATAGCTTTCACAAGCAGACGACGCAGTGTAACATACACTGTGTCCGGTCAATCAGGACGTCATTTTTGAATGGCCCCTAAGCCATTCAATCAGGACGCCCTTTTTGAATGCCCCTAAGCCACAAACATACATGTAGTGATCAGGACATTTTGTTGAAGATTTTATTGGATCCTTTTTAGGAAGATTTTATTGGACCCTTTTTTGGAAGATTTAATCGGACATTTTTTAAAGATTAATCGAACATTTTGTTAAAGATTAATCGGACATAATCGGTTAATCGGATTAACCTGCTACATACCCACATACATCTCTTCTTTATTATTTATTTATTTGGAAATGAGAAAATTCACACAATTTTTGATTTGTGGCGGCAAAACAACATCAAAATACATGAACATTTACTTTCGGATAAAAATATTCATGGGTAAGTGATAGTAACTAATGGAGTATTTCTTAGTTTTTAGTATGATGCTCCTTATTAGCGCCACGATTCTCAGTTTCGAACCCCACAACACGTTGCGTGATGTCACATGCAATTGAAACTTACAGATTTACTCAAATCGAATACCCCAAAGTAATTACACGAACCTGCCAAATATGATTTTAAAATTTGCGAGAATCAAGACGTCTAAAAATAATAGGCTCGTCATTTTACATGTATTTGTGAAAGATTCGTCTAGACTTTCTCATTTGGCATCTTTTGTGCATATTCCGCGATATTTGGCTTGACCTTTGATAACGCTTGATAACCACCTACAGTATGCGTGCCAGAAGAGGTTATTGCCCGGAAGCTATTCTCACATTTTCGTTTATTGAGCCTATGGTTATAAAGTCGAGACGACTATGAATCGCTATCTATATGTAGCATATTGTTTGCATCAGTAAAGGATTCCATGTACTAGATTTCGAAAGATCTGCCCATGTTTGGAATATATCTAGGAAAAATTGAGTTGTGAGCTAAAAGCCCCCGTGAGTTCTGTAGTCGTGTTTGACCTTATATTTTGTAGACTCGTAAATTGTGGAATAGTTATGTGACTGTCCGTTTCATGCTGACGATGCCCGTCAATATCCTTATTGACGAGTTGGTTTGGTAAAGTCTCAAAAACTATAATAGTTGTTAAGCGAAGTGCACCACATTCGGGAATTGCAGTGCCTTCTTTTTTTTCCCATGAATATATGAAAACTATAAATATCAGAAAGGCTTCATTTGCGTTGTGCCACTTTTTCTGATGGGACCTCCCATGAATTGCTTTTGAAAATAAATTGCCAGTCTTGCCAGCTAATGAACGACAAAGGCACGAAAAATACAAGCTGATGTTTATTTAACGTCACGTTAAATGAATCGAGGAAGACTGCGATCGAGTTAGTTGCCCGCCATTAGCGAGGGCGCGAATCATCAACGTCTGACACCACGCAATTCTACCCCTGGCGGCGAGTGCACGCTTCAATCGATATGACCAGGTTTCAATAAAAAAAAATTATACCATATAGAATAATGTAACAGATTTTTTATACTTTTTGACAGTCGTGAAAACCAAGGAAATTAATGAGCGAAATAAGGTAATATGCGAGATTCCTGCAAAAACGGCGCTGAGTCAAGAAACTGCGCTGCTGAGCGTCTCTGATGTCCCGGAGGACATCTTCCTATTTTGTGATGGTTAAGACGCATAATTGTATATCACATGAGCAGTTTATACTAATTAGCCGGAAGCTGGGGGAAATGCATAAGGGGTTCGCCTTATCCTGTACCAATGGACTGAGAGATACCCTGGCTCGTTTCCAGTCATAAATTTTGGTAGATAACTGATGCTGATGGCGGCGAATGTTTTCCCAAAAGTTGTCAAAAGTGGCGAAAAAATGGAGAAATTTCGTTTTTGACAAGGCGAACCCTAGACGGTGGTGGAAGTGTTGCCAAATTTGCGAGCCCAGTTGCCAAACTGAAATTATGACAGCTAAGGCTTCATGACAACCTCGGATAATTGGGAGGAAAGAACCCACCGTTTTGTGCACAACTTCCCTTACCTCTGAAATGACATATTTTTTCGAATAATTTCACGGCACTTATTTTAAGACAATGACTTAATTGTTCACCGTCTTGAAATGTGTAATTGGATGCATGGCACCCACATTCCCATTTCTCCTCGCGTTTTCATCCAGTGCCTTAATTGTATCGCGTGACATTGCCTCAAAATATGTGGAAAAAAAAAATGGTTTACTTTAAAAAAAAATGGTAAAATAAAAAGACAATTGGTGTGGAATGAATATCAATGGCCCCTTTCTTGGAAATGTCCTCGGTGCTGACGCAGCAGTTTCGGTCTGACCAAGACACAACGGCGCATGCGCACATAGTTCTCGGCAAGCGTACACTCATTTGCGAGTGAGTGCTAAGTGATTTCTGTCGGAGTTTTCTTGCAAACATATGCGCGAATTTGTCAACAGAGTCACGCCAATGAAGATAGTTACGATATATTATGTTTTCTCGTCCAGAAAACTCGTTGCGTCATCCAGTTATTTTTCTTGGAAATTCCCATAGAAACTCAGTTGCGCAACAAATGAGTATAAAATGTAAGCCCGAGTTGAGGAAATCGAGATTGGAAACACTATACTGAACGATTAACCATTGCACTGCAAAATTTGGTTTATGTCGTAGACACAAATACGTGCAATTTGATGGTCAAGGAAATAATTAATGGAAACAAAAGGGCAATGTAGCATGTTTATTAATACTGCAGATATGCCCGCCATTAAAATAAAAAAAAATACAAATCGCCAAACAAGGAACTCTTTGTTCGCACCATGAGACAGAATGTACAACGATGCATGCTTTAGTTTTTTATATTTGTTGCTAATACTGTGCATTTATTCTCGAGTGGTTTTTGTTCAGCATTTGTCTTCAGCATCTTGAGAAAGTTAACATAATCAAAGCTCTCGTTGTTTATAAGAAAGGAAATTACTTGGCGCGATTCATTTACGGAAGAAAAAAAAATCGACCAAACAACGCTATTATGTCTCAATTAAAACTTTGCATTGGCTGTTCAATTGAAGAGGGGCAATTTGTAGAAAAGGAGATAATGAAACTATCTGTTAACACGTCCTATTTTTTCTTAAGGGCATGCGTTTTTTTCCTTTTTTTTAATCATCCGTTATTTACGAACTATGAAAGAACACGTCGCAGAGCATTTACCTCGATTCGTTTGCTATAGTGATTCTGCCTAACGTTTTAATCGATGATGACTTATTGGGAAAAAAAATCATTATATGGGCCCATTGCCAGAATGGTCTGTATTGAACATAGGGAATGAATTTTTTTAAATTTTCTGTTTCTGTCCCTTTCAACACTTAATTTTGTACGTGCTGCTAAAGTATACATCCCCACGCCCTACCTATTCTAACTCATTATTTTCAATGAGTTTTATAAATATGACAATTTTTCAGTTACTAGATATAGACGCCAAAATTAAAAATAACTCTAAGGTAGTGTTGAAATTCTTTTTTTATTATTAAAAAAAAGGCTGATACTATAGCTGGCAAGTGTTTGCAAGATTTTTTTTATAAAATTACGGAAGACCTTTGCGAGTCGTTATGGTTACATGTAATAGCAGGGTGGCCACAGGTCAGGGAAGTCAGGGAAAAAATAAGCGGTCAGGGAAATGTCATAGAAATTTGTGAGTGGTCATGGAAATTTCCCAAATGAAAGCAAAATGCTCTCCCTGCACTCAGTCTGTTAGCAGCTCCATCCCCAATCGTCTTCAGCTAGACTCGTAACAAAATCTAGTGTTTTGCCAAGCTTCTCATTGCAATTGTTATTTTATTTTTCATTATG
>JAQGBX010007372.1:0-11500 GCA_034698745.1 Megaphyllum sjaelandicum | reverse complement strand
ATGAGGTTTTCCTCTGAGGAAAATCCACACAGCGTTGTGGATCTCCGGTATTGCGAAATAAAGTTCGGCCAATCTTGTACATTACCATTAAAGGATGGCAGTTCTTTCCCAATGGATTGTCGTATAATGAATTGATCAATTTAGTTTGTGCTAGGTGCTGGAAAAATAGTGCTTGGAATTGCAGGGGATGCTCTTGGCACAAAAGGATTCGTCTGAGGGACAGTTGCTGGAGTTGATGAAATTGGCATCTGGGATGTAGTTATTTCTAGGACGTTTGAAGAAGGAATCTGGGGAGTCATGGTCCTTAAATGGCATGAAGGCATAGTTGGTCCTTGAAATGGAAACGTTAAGGAGGGCAGTGGTGAGGTGGTTGCTCTCTGAGTCTGTGATTGAGGTAGCAGGGATATAGTTGTTCGAGTAGGATGATGAAGCACTGCAGGAATGTTTGGTTCCACGGACGAACAGGGAAGTGTTTCCGGTACCACAATAATAGTTTGTTTTGGTCCAGAAGAAGGAACAGTGTGAGAAACCTCTGTACTCACGGTAGTTTGGAGTACGGCTGTACTCCTAGTTGCAAGGTTTTCTGTAATTTCAGAATCGGGGATCAACGTCTGCTGATCCACCCAATCTTCGACCCGGGAGTGAATAACTTGACTTGGAACAGGGCTTCTCGGTTGGGTATCGGTGCAGAATTCCTCTTCAATCTGTTCGTTCTCTAGTTGGAATCTCAAGTCATCAATAATGCTCTGCCTTTCGGCACATTGCCGTTTGGCCTCGGCTGCGGCCCTTGCAACTTCTGCTGCGGCTGCAGCCGTGGCCATTACAACTTCAGCTTCTGCGACTTCTTTAGCTTGGTGGGCCGCGACTTCTTCTCGTCTAATCTGGGCTTCTAGTTTTCTTTGTCGGTATGCGCTGCTTCGTGACGTACCGCTCAGAGTACTTAAGTGTATTGAGTTGGCTGTAATTCGTTATGGTTCATCATCGCATCCTAGTCTCTGGGGCGGTCTGCCTTTAGTTGTTCTTTCACTGTTTTGGACACCCGATGGTTCCATTAAGATTGATGGTCACTGGCGTGGTTAATTGGAGTTCGTTGTTGAGGACTGTATTCAAAAGAGCCGAAACGATCCGGCTCGACGGACCATATGTTGATAGCGTTGGTGGTAAATCACTCACTCCAGTGAGACATGCAGTACAGTCAGTAGGGTTTTTAATAAGAACTGAATCAAGGTAAGTTAAACTTCACTTCCGAGTGTTGTATTGTTTATCGGGAATTCAGGAAACTGCACTTTGGCGAGGCCTTGTTAAAACACGTGCGCGTTAAGCACGTGGTGATGAATTTTTGAGTGTGATCAAGAATGCGACCGTTCGGGTCGAAGGTCGAAAGTACAAGACCGTTTTTTCATTCCTAGGCATGCTGGGTAATGAAAGCACCTGGTCTTGGCGCACTCTGGTGGCGTGCCACCGAGCATCTGCTTGCGTTATTGCGATTGCATTGCAGATGCTACAGGTCTACCCATAATAAGCAGATTTCTACTATTTGTTACTGCAAATGCATTGTCAATTTCATAATCTGCTATGGCAACAAATTGTGGTGTCCTTTTGGGCATTTCTTTACCATATAGCAGTTTTAAGCATTGGATAGAAACATTAGATCTGTAGCATTCGCATCATAGCGCCCCTGCGCGCGTGTTTCCTGGCAATGCACCACCGCATCACCCGCATGCATTGCGTCACCGTGCTTGCTACATCACCCGGGCTGCAGGCGGACGCGTTTTAAAAGAAGGTTGCATGCACGTTTTCGTTCTCTTGTTGCTCGGACTTCCCCTACGCAGGACGTGTCCGGAATCGCCTCCTTTTTCTTGTAACCATGCCACGTGGTGTTTTCATAGTTTTTCATAATAAATTCCGTTGTAAATTATTGTTTATCTTATCAATGCTGTATTAAACAAGTTTTTATTCTACAATTGGATCAACTTCTATTTCTAAATTGGTGACCTGGTCGTGATCTGCTGCTCGTCCCTTTGGTAACTTTCACGGATTCCGACAGAAAACTACAGATCAACAGATTTTTTGTGCTGATCTACACTATGGATTCCTTCCTGGAATAAAGCAAAAAGTAAGATTTAGAAGTAGACATTTGTTTTTTGAACTGATCCTGTGCCTTTTGTGCTACCCACATTGTCTGCGGCCCACGTGTTCGACGCATATTTACCACTGTCCAGCCATCAACAATGAAACATGGCATACTTTAGCCAGGACTTGTTGATGTTTAACATCTTAACAATCAACGACGCGAGCCTAAAAACAAGCACAGCCAGATCCACGTTACTGCTAACCGCGGACCTTGCCGCTTCCGAACCAGAAGGCCTGCAGATCGGCCATATCGGGTTTAAGGCCCCAGCCTTCTGGCCAGAAGATGTGGAGACTTGGTTCCTCCGCTTGGAATCAAGTTTCAAAATTGCCGAAATCAGTTAAGATGCTACGAAGTACCACCAAGTGGTCAGCATCCAGGACTACAACATTTGCAGGAAAGTTGCGGACATTATTCGCATGCCACCGGCTACTGAAACATTTGCAGCGCTGAAGGAGCGCCTGATCTACCGCTACCGCGAATCGGACTTCACCAAGCTCAACGCAGTTATGTCAGAAAAGTACATGGGGGACAACAAACCATTAGTCTTCCTAAACGCCATGCGTGCCAAGTCCCATTTTTTTGCAGATCTCAGATGCAGTGTTGAAGAACTTGTGGCTTTAACGGCTGCTAGCCGATATCTGCATAAATTCGGCTCCGTTTTCATCACGGTGCTGTTGCGTCTTGATGCCCCTCGCTGACCAATTGGTCAAGTCAGCGGCCCTCTCATTGTGTCAGGTAGACACGCCACGCGCCACACCACCAGTACCAGCTCCTATCATCGCCTACACCGCCAACCGCAACGCCGGAGCCAGAGCAACGCCACCCAGACCTTCCAGAGGTTTATCGATAGTGTCCTCCGCGATTTCGACTTTTGTAACAAGTATTTAGACAACATCCTGGTGGCTTTGAGGTCCGCCACGGAGCACATGATGCCCTTACGACTGCTCTTTCAATGCCTCCGCGAGTTCGACATTGTCATCAACCCAGCAAAATGCGTTTTCGGCCAGCCCTCGGTGGCCTTCCTGGGGTATACGGTTTTTGCTGATGGCCTTACTCCCCTCTCCAGCAAAGTGGACGCCATTACCAACTTCCCTTAGCCGGCTGCCATCTGCCAACTGCGCCAATTCTTAGGGATGCTAAATTTCTACCGCCAGTTCGTGCCCCACGCGGCACAGATGCAGATCAGCCTCAATGAGCTCCTAAGGTGTAGTAAGAAGAACAACACAGCATCGGTACCTTAGACGCCAGATGCCCGCAAGGATTTTGCCTGCTGCAAGCAGCAACTAGTGGCCGCAACTACCCTGGCGCACCTGCTGCCAGATGCCCCTTTGGCCCTACTCGTCGATGCATCAGATGTCGCGATGGGCGCTGCGCTCAACCAACTCGTGGCCAGCAAGTGGCAGCCGCTGGCGTTCTTTTTAGCAAAATTTACAGACACTTAGTGCCGTTACTCAACTTACGATAGGGAACTTCAGTCGGTCTATTATGCAGTAAAACCTTTTCGTCACATGCTGGAAGCACGGGGGTTCACCCTCTTTGCGGACCACAAGCAGTTAACTTTCGCCATCTGTAAAACCGGAGATTGTTCTTCACTGCGGCAGGCTCACCAGCTGGAGTTCCTTAGCCAGTTCACAAGCGACATTCACCATATCGCAGGAACTGACAATGCCATCGCCGATGCATTATCCAGGGTGGCGACCGTGAGGATGGCCCTGACGTTGGATTATGCAGCCATCGCCGCTGCTCAAGATGAAGACATCGAGCTCCGTGATTCGCAACTCAAGCAAGCTACTGCTTCCACCCTGCACCTGCAACGCGTCGCGCTTCAGGACCCGGTGCCTTGCCATCTGGTTTGTGACACCTCCACAGGCCCGTGGGTGCCTGCTCAATTCCGCAGACAGGTCTTTAATGTGTTACACGGCCTCGCCCATTCAGGCTGGAAAGCATCGGCGAAGCTCGTCAGCAACCGTTTCGTGTGGCCGACCCTGCGCAAGGACTGCGCCGCCTTGGCCCGGTCGTGTTTGCCCTGCTAGCGTTCAAAAGTTGGCCGCCACACTCACAGCCGAGTTAGCCCTATCCTCCAGCCTAATGCACGCTTCGAGCACGTGCCCATCAACCTGGTGGAGCCGCTCCCACCCAGCAATGGGTTTACATATTTACTAACGTGCATCGATCACTTTACGCATTGGCCGGAGGCCATCCCACTTCCTGACTTCCAGGCTTCTACAGTGGCGGCTGCCTTCCTCAGTGGCTGGATTTCCCGTTTCGGCGTTCCTACACACATCTTCACGGAACAAGGCAGACAGTTCGAGTCCAGTTTATTCGCCAGCCTTAGCTCAACTTTAGGATGCCATCGGATCCGGACAACCCCATACCACCCAGCCGCCAACGGCACGGTCGAACGATTTCACCGCCAACTCAAGGTGGCGGTTATGTGCAACGAGGGCACCTCATGGTCAGTGGCTCTCCCTACGGTTATGCTCGGCATACGAGCGGCTGTCCGCGAGGATACTGGCACGTCGCCTGCCGACTTAGTCTACGGGAGCCTGTTGCTGCTTCCCAGCCAGTTTTTCGCGCCTTCCACACTTCCGACTTTGCCGCACGCTTTGGTGCTCGATTTACAGCGGGTCATGAGAGCCATTCGCCCACCACCGGCCAATCATTACGGCCGCCACCCGGTGTTCTTCGCGCGTTAACTACCCATATGCACATGTTTTCTTGCGCGTGGACCGGTTGAAGTCATCTCTTGGTCCACCAAAAATTTTGTCCTGCGACGGGGCCAAAAAGAAGATCAAGTGGGCATCGACCGCGTCGTTCCAGCCCATACCTGGCCAAGCGAACCCGTGGCCACACAAAAGGCGCCAACCCCTACTCCTGCGACAACCGTTGCGGATCAATCGCTGCCACCGGCGCCGCTACCTGCAGGACCCCATCGGCGCCTACTGTAGCGACGCAACCTGGGGCTAGACCTGCAGCGTCTCCCTCGAGGCATCCTCCGCAGACTGCCACCAGCATCGTTGCCCGTGCAACATCTCCGGGCCAGATGACGGCAACGCAATCTAACCCGGACCCTCAGCGGCCCCCACGCGGACTTCTCCGGGTACGTTTCCAACAACCGCTGGTCAGTGGTCTAACTTTGCCAGCTCAACAGGACATCCAGGTTACCGCTATTACGCCCCCACTGGCATCTACGCTGCTCGTCAAGCCTCCCATGGCACGTAGGTGCTCCTCACACTATCTCGGAAGACCACGCGCTCCGGTTGACATACTCGCCCCCTGCTCGTTATCGTTAACCACTGGGGGGAGTATTTTAGCGTTCGCATCGTAGCGCCCCTTGCGCGCGCGTTTCTTGGCAATGCACTGCCGCGTCACCCGCGTGCATTGCATCACCGCGCTTGCTACGTCACCCGGGATTACCGCGTCACCCAGGCTGCAGGTGGACGTGCTTTTAAAGAACGTTGCACGTGCGTTTTCACTTTCTTGTCGCTCGAACTTCCCCTGCGCAGGACGTGTCCGGAATCGTCTCCTTAATTTCTCTTGTAACCACGCCACGTGGTGTTTTCATAGTTTAACTTTTTATATTTTCTTAGTGTAAATTCCTTTGTAAATTATTATTGTTATTATCTTATCAACGCTGTATTAAACAAGTTTTAATTCTACAATTGGATCGACTTTAATTCCTAAAGATCTGGTACCGTCAAATTTGATATTTTTAATGCACCTCTAGCACACGTAATCTGTCAAAGTCTAATTTGCTAAAATTCTTCGTTACCTGAAACGTTCAGACAATTCTTATCAGAATTATAATTATGCACATTTTTGCACGTGGTGGTAAATTTTTGCAAAAACGGCCGAGCCACGTGATTCAATCATGCAACTCAATTGGTTTTTAGGTTTTGGGAAAAATGATTCACTTTTCGGCGAATGACTAGGCACATTCTTTAGTCTAATCAAGTGGCCGCAACTTCCTTCGACAACATATATATATATATTATTGTAATATTTAACTTTTGTGTATTAGTGAACCTAAATTCAGCTTTTTGACAGCTGTGATTATTCAGCCATAAAAGCTGCCAGATTAAGACTGAGGTCAATGTTTGGTGAGTCATTTGATTTTTTGATTTATATTAATTAATATTAATTATTTTGTCATTTGGCTTAATTGGCTTTTTAAAATAAATGTTGCATATTTGTGATAACTACTAAAATGTACCAAAACCGTACACGATTCAGCTCATCTCTGAGTTCCCTTAGTAAAAATATCACCTCACCTTACAAGAGTCTTTGCCACCCAACTTATCTCCAGCACAAAGATGCGTTTTGTAGATGTTGTAAGTTACATGTAATTTGTTATATGTAGTGTGGCACACTTTATTTGACACGACCGAGACCTGTACATGCTGCAAAGCCTGACTCATAATCCCTCCTGAAATTCACAAAAATAAAACAAATTATTGGCATTGGCATAATAATACCATAGTTGAAAAAACAAAAACCCTAATTTGATGCAGTTTATAACAAAATTGTAACTCACTGTATTTCATATCTCCCCAACCAGTGACATATGACTTCTTTCCCTCGAAGGTGTCTTTTATCATGTCAACTCTGGGCAAACAGATAGGTCTGATGGATTTGTTGAAGGTGGCCTTTTTGTCCAGCTTAAGCAAGGCAACGTCATTATAAGGGAGAGTGCTTTCCTCTATATGTAGTATGTAGTTTGGGTGCTTGTATACACCTGTCACATTAAAATCCACGGGATGTGCGCCATCCTGGTCCGATTTCATGTTCAATTCTCCAAGACGAACCAGGAAATTGTAAGGAGGCATCCTGTACAAAATAAGAACTTGGGAACTTTTTGTTATACATGTAAATACTAGCTGACAGACCCGGCATATCCTAAGGCTGTGTTTACCCATAGAGATGGCGATCGAGTGGAGTGAATTAATGAAGTTGGCCCAACGAACGGAGTTTTTGCTTTGCACACAGTTTGTATCATCAGGGGCTGTTCAAAATGGACATCCTCAAAATTTACCTTAACTAATTCCCCCTACCCTCTACATAAGGCTGTCCTTTTTGAATGGCGCCTAATCCACATACCCACAGATCCATATACTGCTCAGTTTTATATACAGGGTGATTGGTTATCAAGTATACCACCAAAAAAGTTTGATAATTTCTTATTAAAAAAATTCTATGACCTTGAAATTGGTCATAGAAATTGGCCACTAAGCAATTTGGCTTAGAGGTTAGCATCCTCTTCTTGCATTCGGTAGACCCAGGTTTGATTCCCTGGTCGGCTATCCTCGATTTTGGATTTTCATGGTTTCCCACAATTCCTCCAGGCGAATGCTAAGATAGTTCCAGTATTTAATAGGCCATCACCGTCTTCCCATCCCATCCCATCCTCGTCTTAAAAGTCCTGGTAATTACAGAAAAATTAATTAAGATGATGTTGGGTCCATCATGATCAGACTGCTTATATAGTCTGACTTAAATTGTATAATGATCTCTCTTGCCACATGGTACTATGTACTGATTGCAGGGTAAAGAATAGAATAGAATAGAACAAGAAGTCAATTAGGTCCTCCATGCCCCCGCATTGGCAACTTTGTTAATATGTCAAAAATCTTAGGATATGGAGCTGTAGAGTCGATTAGAAAGTTGTAGGGCATGGGCAAATTAGTTAAATAAAGGTGGTTTTATGTTTTTATGAGGTTCATACTGTATGGACGTTCATGCGGTACAAAAACTGTTTTGCATTTTTGTTTCTTTACTGATGAGCCAGCATTTGTGGCATCGGGAATAACTCGTACATTACATGAACAATTAATACAGTTTTTGTTTTCTGTACAGTATTGTTAGCAGTTTGTATTTTTTGTTTTTTAGAAAGCCATCAAGTAAAAACATATGGGCAATTGTGTGTGTGCGCTAATTTCTGTAAAAATCCCTGTGTTGCCTGAATACGTCCTGAAAACATGAAACCACCTTTATTTAACTAATTCGGCCATGCCCTACATTGTCCTAAAACTTTCTAATTCACACTAGAGCTTCATCTCCAATCATTTTTGACATATTAGCAGAGTTGTCGGATGCGGTGGAATGGAGGACCGTGACTTTTTATTTAAGTTCATGGACAATGTTATTTTTGAATAGCTCATATTTGGCATATAAAGAGATGTGAAGGAATAATCAATATATTTATGGTTTGGCCAAAATGACAGCATTGGTAGCTGCTGATATGTGAAGTAAAAAATACCAATGAACGTGGGCGCAAATCATTCCTTAACATAGAAGAGTGCAAACACATGTTGACATTCAACACTTGTTCTGCATGGATTTTAACATGGCTAGTGCATCATATTGTCTGTGTTTATCTGTTAGAAGGTTGCTGGTACCCATAGTTAATCAGTGCACGTGCAAAAGGTTGTGTTTGGTCTGAATGAGACATGGGAAAGCCATTTACAGTTGGTGAACTTGCCGATATGCGCCTCATTTATGGAGAAAAAAGAGGAAATGCACGATCGGCTCAGCGGTTGTACAGACTGATGTACCTGAATTGGCGCCATCCCAATAAGGCAACATTTGTGGCGGTTAATCACCGGTTACATGAAACTTGTACCCTGCAAGTGCGACTCGAAGGTGGTGGTGCACGGAGGCATGTGCGAACAGTTGCAATTGAATAGGTGTTGCGGCGATTTGAAGACAATCCCTCAGAAAGCACACAAGTGATTGTGCAGATAATGGGGGTTTTCCACATGCGGTTATGTGAGGTACTTCATGATCATGTGCTGCTACCATACCCCAGACAGAAAGTGCAACTGCTTCTGCCGAACAACTATGGGTTGCACTTTTCTATGTTAAGGAGTGATTTGCGCTCCTTGTTTATTAGTATTTTTACTCCACATATCACCAGCTACCTACCCTGTCATTTTGGCCAAACCATATCGGTACACCCTGCATTTTTTTTTGGGGATCCACTTGATAACCACTCACCCTATATATAGATTACACCTGAATTAAAGTAATTTGATAAATTTCTGCTATCGCTGACAAATTTTGAGTACCTAAATTACATATTTTAGTCTCATCACGACGTTTATGTGTTTATAAGGTTACTTGAACTTGATTTCTTGTTTAACGTCCCTGACGGCCATATTGTTGGCAATCCACCCCTACGAAATAGAGAAAAAGAATATCCGCGTGCTGGCCGTGCCCCATTGGCGACCTTCCATCCCAAAAAGAAAGAAAAAATTAAAAATATCCGCCCGCCTGTCCCTCGCAAAAATAACCCCTTGCATGCATAGATAGCATTGTTTGTACATATCCTGAAAGAGGAACGAGAATTGAATCAAAATCTGATTTGAAACGTCAAGATTTTCTATGGAAATTTGCTCAACTGCATAGGTAAGGACTACAGAATACATAGGCGTAGGTAAAGGGGGGTTTGGGGTGTTCAACCCCTCCCCCCCACATTGAAAAAAAATTACACTAGATAGAAATGAATTTTTTGTTTTGAATAGCTAAAAAATATTTAAAAAAATTCGCTTTTAGTGATATTCTTAAAAACAATGAGAAAACAAGGTTCTATTTTTGTCTGAAAGGTGGCGAATTAAAAGAGGGACATCAAAGCTAATTACTCCATTTCTTTGAAGTTAAAACGTATCTGGCTGCAGCCTGCAGGTCCTGCACTGAATGCTCTAGATTTTTGGACATTTAGGAGTAATTCAGCAAGTGCGAAATTTTTAATCCCTGCATGACATGTCCCTTTCTGAATCATGAACAAGGATCCCATGGCCAAAGGGCGGTAAATGGGATAGGGCACAAAGGGGTGAATTACTCCTGTCGGCAAAATCAATCAAATTGATGATATTGTTTTTCTTTTAAATTTCTCATGTTGAATTCCTGGAGATTCCAAAAAAAAGAATACCTTCATTTTAATTGATTTTTCTACTGTCTTCTCCGACTCCATGTCGGCACCTTTAGAGTACTGGTTTTTCTCATTCCAATAATGTGGCATTATCCTAAAAGACAAGTAGAAAATAGCACTGCACTGACTAGAATGGCCACAATTTCCTAACCAATAGTCCTGCAGTGTCTTGCATGGTTCTAGGCTTCAAGCATTACATTCTAGCAGTGCATATTCTATGGCAGTGTTACTTTCTTTTTGGGCTTCATTTCGAAAGAAAAAGGTATGACTTGGTTATTCTATTACTATTACTATTACTAAAAAAAGTTTATGTCAAGCATTTTTCCATTTTTACATGAGTAAAAATTTGCAAAATTTTCTACGTTTTCTTGTACAGAAAACAGTTTCTTAGAATATTTTATAGAACTTTCCAGGTTTTTCTCAAAAGAAATTTACCAAACTCTACACGTTTTTTCAAGGAAAAATTTGCGAACTTTTCCAAGTGAACAAAATCGTCATATTTTTAAATTAACACTGTAGAAGGACAATTTTTCAAAAATTTCCACAGTTTCTGAGCACAAATTTTCAAAATTTTCACTTGTTTAGGACTAAAGATTTATACAATTGTTTTGAGGTAAAATTTTCAAATTTTCCACAGTTTCCGAGGAAAAATTAAAAAAATTCTTTTGGTTTTCCCGAAAAAAATTTGCGAAATTCTCTACGTTTTCCCGAGGAAAAATTTGCAAAATTGTCCACGTTTTGTTTGAAAAACTTAATATTTTTAACAGTTTATGGGCAAATTTTACAAAATTTTCCACGTTTTTCCATAAAAAAATTCGTAATATTTTTAAAACTTTCGGAGGACAAATTTGCAAAGTTTTCCACAGCTTTTTATGCTTTCTCCACGCTTTCCTGAGGAAAAATTCGCAAGATTTTTAACAATTTCTAAGCAAAATTTACCAAATTTTCAAAGTTTTCCAAAGTATAAATTTGCAATCTTCTAAACGTTTTTTCAAGGAAAAACTAGCAAAATTTTACATCTGAACAAATTGGCAATATTTATTTCCAAGTTTTTAGAAGCAAAATTTGGGAAATTTTTAAAAGTTTCTGAGCACAAATTCGCATAAATACTCCACGTTTCCCCAAATAGAAATTCGCCATATATTTAACAATTTCCGAGGACAAATTTTCCACTTTTTCCCGAAAACAGATTAGCCAAATTTTCCCATGGACAAATTTTCCACATTTTCCACGTTTCCCGAAAACAAATTTTCAAAATTTTCCACGTTTTCCTAGTATAAATATTCAAAATTTTCCATGATTTATCAAAAATCAAAAATCAAAAAAAAATCAGTTCCGTATCTGTGCGGTATACCGATCAACTGAGCAAGACGAGGCAAATGATCGGATCCTTATACCCACCATAAGAGATTTCTTTACAGACCCCAAGCGATCCATCA
>JAQGBX010007371.1:0-11501 GCA_034698745.1 Megaphyllum sjaelandicum | reverse complement strand
TTTTCCAAATAAGAAATTGTCAAATTTTCTAAAATAAATTTTAGGCAATTACGCCGATTATATTTACAAGAAAAAAAATAAATAGCCTTAAAATATTCTATTCAAATGTACGATCGACATGCCCAAAAAAATAACTGACTAAAATGTCAATTAAATGTATGAAATGAATAACAAATGTCAATTAAATGTAGAAAATGAATAACAATTTGAATTGAAACATTTTTAACCACATCTAGTGCTAATTAAAATTTATGGCATTTTTCGGTAGTGTCATTTGTTATTATTTTGAACATTTAATCAAACATTTTAATCAGTAATGCAGGGTTCCCACAGACCTGGAAACCCTGGAACAGCTGGAACAGCCAGGGAACTTGAAAATGACGTGGACAAGTCAGGGAAATTCCACGTAGTCACGGAGATCCAAAATTAATACTGCTACAAGGTTAAATTGCTCAAGGCCCATCCTTGGTGCAGCTTTGAGGTCATGCTACAATGACCATCAGATTTTGAAACCGTGCCAGTTTTGAACCCGTTCCTTTATCGATTTTTTGCTTACACACAGCACACTTGCTGGTGGGAAGATCACTTGTTATCAATATAGAAACATTTCTTGAGTTGACTCAGTACAGTGTATATTAGAATCCCTCTACAGATTCACCATGAGAGCTCCGAGACATAAATGTGACAATATTGACGATGATAAATTGATGTTTCTGGGGGCTAGAGGCACGATTACAAAAATGATAGCTGAAAAACAGAAAACTCTGCAGTGCCAAGTTATTTATCTCTTTCGTCCTTGAAATTTGTCTACTTCAAACTATCAAAAATAATTTGTTTCTCAATTTATGCACTTTTTATAGGTTTATTTTGAAAAAGACTGCAAATCGAGAGCAAGGGCTCCGAAATAATGCAATCGATGAATCATGTTTCAAACACCTGTTCTGATGTGCATTATTTCATTGATGAATCACAAATTCGTATTGTATTGCAAACCCATATTCTTTTCCACAATGGATTTTCTTTATATTGAATGGACGTTGTAAAATGTATTCCTTTACAAGAAGATTACTAATGCATTTTTTTTTGTTTTTGTGCGAAAAGATGTTTGACGATAAGTTTTTTTTAGGCATGAAACAGTGCAGTACGTTTATATAAACAAACGTTTGAAAACTAAAATGGGATTATTTCTAAATTTTAAGATACAGACAATATAACCCAGATTATAGCAACCCAATCATCTATTTAACCATCCACACCTTTATTCCTTGGAGGAACTTATTCAGGTGAAGAATGGTTGAATGTTAAACCGACTGAAACCAATGGTGTCCCAAACTCTTGCACATGTAGCCCATTGTGATGTAAAAAAATAATCCTTCGCCAAATGCTGTTTTACCAGTTGTTGCGGTTTTTACAACGTTTTTTAAAAAAAATGTACACTAATAACTTCTACTTTCCATTAACGTTATTTAAGAATCTTCAAGCACAGACTTACATAAATGGCCAATTAATTTAAAAAACCATGATCCTTTTAAAAAAGTGTACTATTTTTTACTATCTACTCTACAATTATGTTGTTGTACATCTCTTTGGAAATATTCTAATTCAAATGTTCAATTAAATTTATTTTCATAGTTATGCCAAGCCAGGGGGTTCTTCTGTGAATTTTGCAAAAATGACCAAGAAGTCATTTTTCCATTTCAACTTGTAAAATTTACTCAGTGTCCCGGTAATTGCATAACAAACTTAGGGAAGAATTAATAATGTAACACAAAGTAAAATCTATAACTTTTTTATTTTAGCATGCTGGTCTTGCTATCACACCGAGTGTCATGTTCTTGAAAAGTGTCCTAAATGTTTTCGAAATGAAATCCGCCAAGTTCGCTCGCATTTATCGAGCAAACCATCATTTTCAGGAAAACAACACTTACTCCAAACAGAGGAAGATTCTGATTAAGGGCATTTTATTACAAAATAGCAAAAGAGTCAACGAATACACTTTAAAGAAAAGCAAACATTTCCAAAAATCACAGTCAAGATGAGTTGTGATTTACCTTGAAAATTTGACATTAACATTGTTTGACTCACTACAATCAATGATTGCTCATGTGTGGTTTGATATACAAAGCTCGATTACTCACAATGTTTCAATTGAATTAACCAGTTATTAATCAGTTTCCAGTTGTTTTTCTATATAATTACGTGCACACATTTTTATGAAAACCCAAGATTACTTACTATTGTAATAAAAAACCATTTCATTTAGATCAACTGTGCCTGCATTCTTTTTAAATAAGGCTGGCCATTATAGATGGATGTTGGTACACAGTAGTGACTTTGTCCAGAAACTGACCTTTATATTACATGTAATGACAATTCACTTATCGAAAAAATAAGCTTCCAAATGACTTGTTAAGCTTATAATTGTTATAATTAATATCTGCAGTAGCATATTCTCATGGAATTCTGAACTGCACAACTACATCCTTTATATGTTCTATTTTCACTTCTCGGAGAGCCTTCGCTGCCTTTTCAGAAACTTAATTAATCTAAACAAATTACGAACGTAACTGAACTGTTATTTTAGAACCAATAACTATTAATTAATCTGACTTTTCAGTGCAGTTTTGTATGTTATGACCTTTACTGGCATCGTAATAAATTAATATGAATTATCGTGGAAATACTTCTCATATCTCAATTTATAATTTCTCTTTAGGAAGAAAATGTTGAACGTACGTCTGATGTTCATTGATGAAATGTATATGACACTGATTAGATTATATGAACTCTGGTATTCTCAAGAATTCTCTAGAATGCATTCCTGTTTCTATACTTAGGGGCGTTAGGGCAAATGAGCAGCAACATAATTTGTATTCGGCACATAATTCCTTGCAACAGGTGTATTATTTTGTCAAGATGATCATTGTTTCAGTACAACATGGTATGAATTGGGCAACCATCTTCAATTGAGATTTGTCATTCTTTACATGCTAGAAATGGCAGGAAAACAAGCAAATGGTAACAAATGGTAGAAAGCTGTAAATAAAGAAACATTTGATAAAATTAATGCTTATTTAAACATAAGATCTGTACAGTTATCTTCTTTTATAGTGGTCATTAAATAATCGCTTTAATACCATCGTAATGTTATTCGACTTTTAGATGTCTTGTACAATGACGAAAAACAGAATCGATGTATCCCAAACCAAGATGAATTGTTTTACCCTGCAATGGTGTAGCATTATTTTACACTTTCCTTAATTTACTAAGGTATATGATAATGGAATACTGTGTAAGTGGATTACAGGAACTGCTTGAAAGTGTGCCGGGAAAGAAATTTCCAATTTGGCAAGCTCATGCAGAGTAAGTGTTTATTTAAATTCCCCAATCTCGCCAAGAATTAACTCCTGCGGTTGCTCCTATTCATAGTGGATAATGTTTTTTTTTACCTTCTATCTTGTTCTTTTGTCATCTTTATTTTTGTCAGTTATTCGAAGGTCTGCAATACTTACACATTCAAGGTATAATCCACAAGGACATTAAACCTGGAAACCTGTTAGGCCTACTTACAACTGATGGTACTTTAAAAATAACAGACCTCGGTGTTGCTGAAGTAAATTCTACCGAGGTATTTTTTTAAGTAAGACTGAAATGAAACCCCCAATTACCACGGACGTTTCACACTGCTATTTCTGCAGGTAATCGACTATTTTTCGGTCGATGACATTTGCCATACGAGTAAGGGTTCTCCAGCTGAATTTTAACGGGGAAATGTCCGATTGATTGCCTGGTCACACTGTCTGCTGTCTCGATAATTTTCCATAAATTTAACATTCAAGTTGAGACGATATTATCATAACATTTTGTCAATACTTACTTATTGGAATACAGGGTTCCTTAACATGTTGGCTACTGCATGAGAGAACAAATAACAATATTTGTATACGATGTATTATGCAAAACTTAAAATTCGCCAAGATGGGAATTACGATGTTCTCAATTTTGACGCCAAAAACGCAAACTGGGCATGCAGTGCCATCTAGCGGATACATTTCGCAACTCTCTTTAATTCTTAAATTACCGCGCAAATTTAATTGTAAAATTGTTAGGGGTTTACACTGTTATCCAAGTGTCTTGTGCGGGAGGGGAGAATCCATACGATTAAGTACAATTGTTCGTTTCTTACTTTACGTTTTATTTATCATAATATTTTAGATTGAAAATAGTGCCATTGCCCCAATGTAAAATGGCTGTGGGCGTGGCTAGGGGACACTCCCCCTTAACACGTCGCATTATTTTAGTGTTCCATCCCTGCCCCCTAATCATCTCGTACACTTGTCAAGCTGGGCATCTCTTGTCCACTGACTACAGTCTCCTGATATAGGTGAGTTTACTGATCATCTTGCGAGCATCAAAACACGACCACCCCATCTCACCCTGCAGGGCCTCAACTGCGGTGAACCTGTTTGCCCACAGAGCTGCTCTAGCATTCTGTTTTTGCATACATTCTAGTTCACATGTTAGCACACTACTGTAGCAGAGAATGTCATTAGCATAAGTAAATGCCAGAACCCCAACTCCTTTCCAGACCCCCCTTATGATGTAATATTTATTAAATGACTGAAAGGCTAATTTACGGAGGAGCCCCCTATGCCCCCAATTCTCTCCTTATCTTCCATCCCCTGAAGTTATTTATTATCATTTTGCAGAATTATCCCCAAATGTTCGCACTGCATAACTTGACACACTGTCTGACCATTTAGTGTCCAATGATGGTCAACTGGTACCACATCTCCACCATTTGTGACCGAGGCACCAGACTTGTCAATTTCATATTCCAGTTTAAAGTCCATCCAGTAATTTCCAGCTATGTCGAAAAGCAGAACATTAACGCAGGTAGCCTTCTATCCCCTATTTTGTACCCCAGGCCTGATTCTTGCAAGCGTATGCCCAACTCATATATATATATATATACAGTAGAACTCCAATTATCCGCACTCCGACTATCCGAATCGCTGATTATCCGAATCGCTTTCAGAAAATAATTTTAAGACGGAAACATACATACATGTACAATGTACGTGTATTGCGATTCGCATTGGCTGCCCGAAAACGGATCAAGACAGTCAAACAGCTTACTTTGACCGACATGTTCGGCAAACAATCACTTTTCATTTACAATGTACGTGCTAATGTACAGCACTTGCAAGTACATACGCTATTTAACATGTAAAAGTGTTGCTTTTTCATTCAATTAATTAAAAATGCATACAGTACCGAAAATAAGCTTTTTATCCCTTGAAGTACATAATATATGAACCCTTTTTTCGGAAAAAATCCAATTACATGTATCCGAATTTTTGATTATCCGAATGGGGTCTGGTCCCAATTGATTCGGATAACTGGAGTTCTACTGTAAAAATCTTCAACATTTTTAATTGTGTGAAAGTGATGAAAATTATAACCGATTTGTCTTCGGAAATTGAAATTTTTTCAAATTTTGATTTTCTTTCAAAAAAAGTTCGCAAATGGGCTTCGAGCAAACCACTTAGAAGCATCCAAATAATCCAAATAATTCATTGTTCCCGGACATTTCCGAAATTTTACAAGATTCTGACATTTCCAGGTCATCCAAAGTCTGGAGGAACCTTGAATAAATGCCAGTGTACTTCCGTTCTGCCCTGTACCTATCGAACAGAGTTTTTGGTGACGATGATAACAAAGTCCTATTGATAAAGGGTCGAAAAAGAAGAAGATGATGCAAAATGTTGAATGAAAAGCAGCAACAGAGAAGCTCGTTTGAGCAAAAGGCTCTTTTACGATGGCACGGAGATCTCGTTTGGAGTGTCTTCCCCGCAACGGCTAGTCTTAGTTTTAAATCTGGACGGATGGATCTTCCGTTGCCATGGCAGCCGGCCACTGTCCATCGTCCTTCGATCCGCCCATCTCGTCACCTCCTTTTGGCAGGGCGGATCCGGAGGAGCGCCTTTTCTTCAACTTTGTCCTTTCTTCTTCTTCTTCTTCTTCAGCCTTAGGCTTTTTACTGTTTTTTCTTGTCTTCTTTCATTTCTGGATAAAAAAAATGCTGCTCTTCTCCAGGAGGAGCAGTCCATTGTCGAAGATTGGATCCTTCGCTGGATCCTTGCCAGATCACGCTCATCGGCGGATGTGCTATAGGGAATTTAAGCGAAATTGTGCCATTTTTCTGTGTTGAGAAATATAAATGTGTAGAAAAGTAAATGCTGGATCTTATATCCGACATGAGCGAAGAACATATAACTGAGAAGTTAAAATTTGTCGGGCCTGTAGGTAAGTACACAATGTGTGTATTATTTATACAGTGATTTTTTCATTAACCAATCTTTTTGTAATCATTGTAATTTTTGTAGCTGCAGCAAAATTGCTCAAATTTGCTGTTCATAAAGAGTGTTCCAGATACGCAGTCATAACATTTACGACTGTCGAACAGGCCAAACGCACACAAAAATTAAAGAAAATAGATTTCGACGGAGAAGATGTCTTAATTAGGAAGGTGAGTTATTTTAACTGCATGCTAAACAGTGCGATTTAAGTTTTAAAGCAGACAATTTGAAGTATATTTATTGTTGCAGTTCTACGGAGAAAATATCGTTGTGGAAGCAGCAATTCACGTAATAAACCTCAGTGCGGAGATTTGGGCAACTGAACTTCATAAAACATTCTCTAAATTCGGGTATATTACCAAACCAACATTGGTAAGGCTTTTTTAGTAAAATTGCCTGATCTCTGTCTTAAATTTTTAAAGTTTATTTTTAATTTCAGATTTAGAAGGATTCCGGCCGGTGTAAAAGTGGGTTCATAAAGTTCGCCGACATTGAAGAGGCTAAACTAGCAATTCGTTTTATAAATGGGAAACTAGGAAAAAATACCATCAGCGTGGAGTATGCTAATGAGAAGAAGGAGCTACAGAAAAAAAAAGACATTAAGGCATGTACTATTGATAATTTTAATAGTATGTTGCCAAATATCTTCCACTCTCCTTGAAATTTGCATATATATATATTTTTTTTTTTAGAAGTATACTGAAGATGTGCGGCAAAGTGTTTTTCACGAAGACAATACAGAAAAAGCGATCAGGAAGAAATACTTGGTGTTTCCGGTCATGCTACTGACCAAATCACAAATTTGAAAATACGTAAAATTAAAAGCAAATGCTATTTAATGTTTTTGAAGATTTACACGTAGAACCATTCAAATCAGGGCGATTTTTTTTGCATAGTTAAATCATGCAAATCAGTGCAGATACATAATTTAAATTAAATTTTCACTCGAAAATTCAAGATGGCGACTTTAAGGCCACTTTACCATCCGTAAAGAGGCCATAAAAAACGTTATACACGTCCTAGCTGGTGGTTGAGAAAAAGTTTGAATTCTGTGCATATACAGTATCTATATGTAAATATGTCATCACCAACTACTCACACTGATGCTTGAATATAATGGAATTATTCTTGATTAAATTATATTCAAGCATCAGTGTGAGATGTTTTGGTGGATCGATTATTCCTGCAATTGTAATTGCGAAATTCCCCGGATAACCGATCACACGCTGTATACTATTACGAAAAATTCTTCAACAGATTGTGAACCATATTAAAAAAACGAATAAGTCAATAACATCAATGCATTTTATGAATCTGAAATGTTACGGCTAAGTTAAGGTTGAAAGCAAATGAGCATCCATAGCATTGCTTGAAGATGATATAGAGAAAGTAAATGCAATTTGCAAATATTTTGAATTATATTTTTGTAGCTTCACATCGTCATTTACACATGTTCATATCCTATTTGTTGAAAGTAGTTTACCATTCGATCATTATGAACAAATCTGCTACAACAGAAAGAGTATAAGTTCAATAAGTAAGTCATGTCAACAAAACTTTTCCAAGTTGTGATAATGCCCGAAAATGAGGTAAACTGTAACATGAAATGTCCCACCCACGCCACACATTTTGCCTTTGATAAAATCTTTCCCAAACAACAGGCCCATCAAGAGCTGAGCGAGATTTCAGATGCATTATCTTTCCCAATGCAGCATTATATATTTTTTTCATTATCGTTTATTCGTTGGCACGATGAAAGCCAAACTCGTACGAATAAAACCCAGAGCACATATTTATGAGTATGTAGAAACATCGCTCACGTCGCTAGCGATGGCTCTTGATTTTCCACCAGCGCCGAATGGAAAGCTAATTATCATGAATTGAGCAATATCGAGTCGATGTTCCTCCGGAGTACATTTTCATGGCTGCCGCTAATCTCGACAGCGGAATAATTTTAGTGCTTTTTTGTGATTATGAAACTGCAAGAGCTGACAATATGCTCCGGAGAGAAGAGCTAGCTTCTAGGGCCAACTATTCAATCTTTTATTGCCGTCGAAGAGCAGAGAAAACCTAACTGCCTTCTGGATTTCCCTTCAACGAAGGTCTCTATTATTGCCCGACTGAAGGACGAGAAAACGATAACGGACAAATTCCGTGTACAAAAGCGCTCAACATGGATGGATTGACTGGGATTAATGCACGAAGGACCATAAGGGAGAAACTACCATCCGGTCTGTGAATGTCTTGTTTGTCAACTTAATTTCTGCACAGAACATTGTAAAGATGGACACAAATCCATGTAGTACCATTGTTACTCAGTTGATCGTTAACCAACACACATATTAATGTAAAACATTCAACTTTATGGTCTCTTCAAAAAAATGTCCTAAAGGAACAAACTTATAATTTCAAATGCTAATACCCCAATCTCTCGCACCAGCTATACCTCCTCCTGCTCCAGCGCCAAACCTCCCGCTGCCCCAGCGCCAAACCTCCTGCTGCCCCAGCGCCAAACCTCCTGCTGTTCCAGCGCCAAACTTCCCGCTGCTCCAGCGAAAAAACCTCCTGCTGCTCCAGCGAAAAAACCTCCTGCTGCTCCAGCGCCAAACCTCCTGCTGCTCCAGCGCCAAAGCTCCTCCTTCTCCAGTCCAAATCCTTCTCCTGCTCCAGCGCAACCTCCTCCTGCTCCAGCGCAAACTCCTCCTGTTCCAGCGCAAACTCCTCCTGCTGCAGCGCAACCTCCTCCTGCTCCAGCGCAACCTCCTCCTGTGCCAGCACAACTTCCGGTGACTGCAGCATCCACTTCCACTAATATGAACCATAGCCTCGCGGATGTTTTTACTGCGCACCGGGCGTGACGTCATAATGGTGCTGGTGCGTGGTGTCGACGAGCTTTTCCATATATCCAATTTATGAATAGAAGGTGAGAACGTTGAGTTTGCATCAGCATCAGCCGCAGCAGCAGGAGGAGCGAAATCGTTCGACAACGACTCTCCAGCCGCCCATCGAGGCGCTGAACTAACACCGGTAAACCCGGAGTTACCATAAACAAGCGTCAAAATGGCGAGCCTGGGGCACAATTAGGAGGCTGCGAAACTGCGCGGAGGTTAACGCGTCTTCGCGCCCGGAAATGCGGGTCTTGGGCGGGTTAATCGAGTTTTGGAAGCGGATGGAGGAGCCACCAAACGGCGCTAACAAGTTCCGCCAAATGGAGCGTAGAAAAACAGCTTTTTTTACTATCTTTATCTATATTTTTTTTAGGTCTGACAAACATCAATGCGTATAGCTGCAATGACCAACGCCGAGAGAGCTAGTGAATGGTTTCATATAGAACCAGAGTTGCCTTGGATAGCGTCTTT
This sequence comes from Megaphyllum sjaelandicum, assembly GCA_034698745.1. NCBI lineage: Eukaryota > Metazoa > Arthropoda > Diplopoda > Julida > Julidae > Megaphyllum > Megaphyllum sjaelandicum. The sequence continues at coordinate 1,780 of JAQGBX010007371.1, read as the reverse complement.
GAGAGCATCATACTACGCCAGTAATAACGCTAGTACACAAGCACCCTACCTTCCAACCCCTGTTTTCAATCTACACCACCTCCTTTTTGAGAAATAAGGAAAAAAAAATCCCATTCGCCTTCAATGGCAAGCTGTATTTCTGCAGCTTCCAATCCAATAACTAAAGATCAGCTCTCGATGGCACGAAGGCCATGGCCGTAATGACCTGCCTGATAAGAACTTGAAATTCTATTACAGCCTGGGGACGTACGAAGGCTAAACTGCCATGTAACCTCGAGCTGGATAAATTGACTAAAAGTACTGTGGTGGTTTTTTTTTGTTTTCGTTTTTTTTTTGTACCGGGAAACTTTTAAAAAGCTTGCAAATGGCCTCTGCGCTAACCATGCAGAAGCATACATTTTGGAATGTGACAACAATAACACGTTGAATTTTCCTGAATTTTAAAAAATTGTCATTCTTTGATGACATTTACAGACATGTTTCCAAGTTCCCTGACTTTCCAGGTTTTCCAGCAAGCCCAGGGAGAAGAGGTGCAGAGGAGGATAAACGTTATCGATATCATGGATAAGTGAAAACCTGTTCAGGCCATGGATCCTTAAGAGGATCCATGGCCACCCGAGAAGTGGTGTCCAAGGTCTGAATGGTGCGCACATGTTTCTTTTTCTCCCAAAAATTACATGTTTTTACGTGTTTTTTTTATTTTTCCAAAAAAGTTACGTGTACTGAGTACCTTTATTAGGTAGGGTCATATTGTTTTCTGTTCTCTAATTTTATTCGTATAGAAATGCCATTAAATAACCATGAAAAATAGGGCTGATAAAAATATTGAAGCTTATGCCGTTTGAACTTCTTCTGAGCCTAGCCAAAACAATGACCAAACACCTGGAAATATGCCATAATGCCCCAGGTAAAATAGGCCATAATTAAACTTTAATGTAGGTTAATTATCTACATGCTAACATGTCACATGCATCCATCCTGCGTACTGCGCTTTCAGCAGATGATGTGCTTATTAAGGCGCAGAAAAGTGGAAAAAAATTCATTTATAGTTTATCTTGTTTCCGTAAAAGAAAGGAACATAAGCCCATTAGATACGAAAGGGGAACTCGTCCAAAAGAAGATTGACTTTTGGCATCAGGGTGATGCAGTGAGAAGGTGGACGCAATAAGTGTAAGTATGTGAAAATGTTTAAGAAAACTAAACCATGCATCTTTTCTATTACGAGCGACAAGGCAAAAGTGTTCATTTTCAGACAAGACCAAAACTATACACGAAAATAAAAATGTTATTTGTCTGTGGGTATAGCCAAAAATTTTCAAAGCTGTCATAGAATGCTTAAAAAATGATCTTATTAGTATTTGTTATGGGAAAGATACAAGTTAGCCCGAGGTATATATCGAAGCTTTAAGTGCTGGAATCCAAGGAGAATGCAATCATATTAAACCCGGCCACTATACATGTACAGAGAATTTTTATGAAGGAAATGTACAATTGAAAAACCAATACACTAAAAAGTGGTCAACATAAACCGGTGGTCACTTTTCTAGGTTTCACTGTACTTTTTACAGGGTTGCCACCACATTTGAAAAATCGGCTTGCCTGACTTTGCCTGACTTCTGCTCATTTTATTCTCACTTTTGCCTGACTTTGCCTGACTTTTCATACAATTTTGCCTGACCAAAATTCAAGTTAAAAAGCTTCCTTTTTTTAAAAAAGCAAAAAAAGTCTTCAATAATGCACGTAATTTTTATTTATTAAGCACAATTAACTGACAACATGC
>JAQGBX010007370.1:0-11501 GCA_034698745.1 Megaphyllum sjaelandicum | reverse complement strand
AATTGTGGAAAACCATGAAAACCACAATCGAAGATAGCCGACCCAGGAATCGAACCTGAGTCTACCGAATGCAAGACTAGGATGCCAACCTCTAAGCCACCTTTACGTAGTGAAGAAACCAATCGCAGCTTGTTTTTGGGATAAAGCTTATATTACGAAAATCCCAAAAAAAACGTTGCCAGGGCTTCTTTTCCGGTTAGGTCGTATTTTCGGAGAATCATGGTAGATTCTAAAGATCGCATTTTTCATAGTGCATCATTGGCTTGTTTACTCATGAAAAAAATTATCAGTTTCATTAATCGAGATTTTCTTCCAAACGCAGCTCTTGGAGTTCATCAAAACGTTGAACTTTAAAAAAGTCGAGAAGAAGCTCATTATAGTTAAAGACAGTGTTGTGGATGAAGAGGAAGCATCTGAAGATGAACAGGCTAAGGATAAAGCGACTGAACAAGCAAAAACACAGACTGAAATAAATGGGGATGAAAATCAAGCATTGAACGGAGAGGAATTGACAAATGCTATTGTAGAGAAGACCGAGAAAAAAATTAGAGGAAATAAATATAAGAAATTCGATGATGACGGAGAGGAGATCAAGGGTGCTGAACCTGCGAAAGACATTGTCAAAGCTCAATCAGGCAAACCCGTTTCAAAGTGGGGAGAAGGACCGCCGAGTTCGCACAAAGTCCGCAATTATATGTTGGTCAAACCGAACCGAAAATGGTTTGAGAATGAGGTATGATGTCGATGTTTATTTCTCATCTTTTGTGGGTTTTTTGTATGGGAGTCTTGGTACATCCCTTGATTTTAAATAATGAACAGAATTTATTCTCGTCAAATGGTGACCTTATCTGAATTTTTATTTCAGCTGACTGTTACGGCGGTTGAAAGCAAGCCTGTCAACTTTCCCAAATCGAAGATCGTAGAGTTTGAAAACTACGCGAAAGAACTTCTCCAAAACGATGTTGCGCTTTATAAAAAACGTAGGATGATTGGCAATGCTTGTCATTTGTTTTTTAGGAACAGTTTAGGTTTTTGTAAATGAAGTCTTAATTCTGTTTTTCTTAATTCTGCAGATCAGTATACAGTCAGGAATCGGTCCGACTTTCACTGGATCGACACAGTGTTGAAATCCGGGACAACTGCGGACAAGATGGCTGCCTACGTCCTTCTCATTCAAGATTCGTCCGTTCATAATCTCAGCCCTTTAGAAAGCCTCATTAAATTGGTTGATGTCAAAGGGAAAAAGGAATGCATGATGTCTGTCGGTATGTCTTTTATCAAATTATATGCAGAGTCGCTATCAGAATTTTATACTTTAGGTCTTTGGAAATAATTTCTAAGGGCCATGAATCTGACTTTATTTTCCTACTCTTTTTTTTTAATTTCCAGACACTTTGATGGATTTGTTTATTTCGGATTTACTACTGGAAAACAAAAAGCTCTGCTCTTTCGAAAGTGTACGTAGAGGAAGTGTCACAAAATCGTACTTAAAATGTACCGTACATCCGGAAAAATGGTATCAATTGCTATTATTTTTTCCCCTCATTTTTAGCAACCATTTGGCGCTCTCGAACTACTCTCAAGCGGCAACAGAGATTCGTACGATAAACTGTTGTTGTTGTGGCACTTTGAAAGCATCTTGAAGATCAGATATAACCAGTTTTTGACAGCGTTAAGCAAGATGGCCCATGACACCGTCGAAGCTACGAAACATAAAGCCATCAATACTATGTTTGCGTTGTTAACGGCAAACCCCGAGCAAGAACAGGCAAGTTGCTCAGCATTTGGATGACTCCCAAAAGGCTGAACCATTTTTTAGGTAATTTTTTTACAATGTACGCACTTTTCATCGCAGATCCTGTTGAAAAGTGTAGTTAACAAAGTGGGCGATCCGCACCAAAAAGTGGCCGCTCAGTCCAGTTCACTGTTGTGTCGTCTCACCAATGTGCACCAAAACATGAAGGCGGTTGTGGTGGCCGAAATAGAACGACTCCTGTTTCGTCCCAACATTTCACCGAAGGCCTCGTATTACGCGATCTGTTTCATCAACCAACTCATTTTGGATCACCGAGATAAAGATCTGGCGGCCAAATTGATCTCCATCTACTTTTGCCTGTTCAAAGCGGCGATCAAAAATGGAGAATTGAACTCGAAAATGATGAGCGCCTTGCTGACTGGTGTCAATCGAGCTTTTCCATATGCCAAGCTGGATACAAGCACGATGGAAGGTCAGATTAACACCACATACGAGATAATTCACACCACCAGATTCAATGTCGGCATACAGGCACTCATGCTAGTTTACCACGTGCTAGATGCTGGAGACGATTTTTCGGACAGGTTGGCTCTTGTTCTGCTAATTTTCAAGTAGTTTTAGCATTTTTGACAAGTTTTTGAGGGGTTATTGAGTTTCCGAAATCATTTTTTTAAAAAAGAAGAAACGGCTGCATGGATTTTAGTGAAATGTGTTGGGAAAATTCTTTCATCATTCCTGAACATATATTGAAATGCAAAGATTCTGTCTGAGGAGATAGTGGCTCAGCAAAATTTTTTTCAACTTTTCAAGGCATTTCAGGAGCATAAATGCGTTACACGTTTAAGGTCCGAGTAATGTCCGAACGCCCGGTCTATGAGAGGATTGCTCAGTCAAGAAATTGACGTTGAAAGTGTGAAAAATCGTTAGTCGTTGAGTGTCCCGAACAAATGCTCAAGACTTTAACGTTTTTTGACAGAGGCAGACACTCACTACTTGAAGATGATTTTTTTTTTTGAATGACACTGACGTAAATTTCTTGAGCAAATTTCATTAAAATCCGTAGAGCGTTTTTTTTTCTTTCAATTTATTTAAAATTAACACGCGGAAAGTTTAAAAACATGAAATTCACAATTCCTAGTTTTTCCGGAGTGGCTGTGTCAATTTATCATATTATTTTACAGGTTTTACTGCGCTTTGTATCGCAAACTGTTAGATCCAGAGTTAAAGAATTCATCCAAGCAGGCGATGTTTCTCAATTTGTTGTACAAATCTCTCAAGAGGGACCAAGTCAGTCATCGCGTTTATGCTTTCATCAAACGTATTTTTCAGGTGGGCAATTTTGTAGTTTGGAAAATTTACTGGAATTTTAGAATCACCAAGTACTTTTCAGGTTTGGTACATCGACTGTCCTCTAAAATAATTTTTCTTTCGTTTATAGATCGCTCTCGAACAACCTCCAGGCATGATCTGTGCCTTGTTGTTCTTAGTTTCAGAGATACTAAAAAGCAACTCGAATAAGTTGTTGCTGGAAAGCAATCAAATCGATTCGGACGATGAAGAAGTCCTCGAAGATCTCTCAGACGAAGATGATGATGAGAACGATGGCCAGAAAACATCTGAAACTGCAAAATCTAAATCTTCATCGAAATCCATAAAACCCACCGTTTCTTCTTGGGTGCACAGGACTAACACGAATGTTGCTTCTTTGGTAAAAAAGGAGGACAAAGCTGATGGATCCAAATCTTACGACCCTCTTCATAGAAACCCTCTGTATGCCGGCGCTGGGCGGACATGTGCCTGGGAACTCGTTGAACTGACAAGACATCATCATCCGTCGGTCGCCATGTTCGCGAACACTTTACTGGCTGGGAAGCAAATTATGTACAGCGGTGACCCGCTGCAGGATTTCACGATGTCGCGGTTCCTTGATCGTTTCGTGTATCGTAATCCCAAGAAGCTGCCGGCTAATGCCGGTAAGTCGTTCCAGGGTGCAGTTTTGGGTAAAAGAAGGCTTTACGTGCCTAGCGGGGCCAAAGGACTCGTGATCAACAGCGCCAATTTCCTCAGAATTCAAGAGGACGCGATCCCGGTCGACGAACGTTTCTTTCACAAATATTTTATAAATAATAAACCTCTCACCAAGAAGCCCACCAATGAGGACGATGAAGATGTGGAGAGCATAGCCAGTGATGAGTTCGAAATGCTCCTGGACAAAGTCGAACCCGGAGCCCTCAAGGACGAATACGATCTCGATTTTGCCAGTGAGGTGAAGGCTGGCACCAGTAAAAGGAAAGGAAAGAAAGGTGAGGCTTATCGATAATCCTCCGATTTCGGCATGTTGTATGAAAATAAGGTTCATATTGGTAGTTCGGAGATTCATTTTTGAGGAATTTTACAATGTTATGTTCCATTGCAGGAAAGGATGACAGTTCTGGTGATGATGAAGGCGATGATGATGATGAAATGGACTTTGAGGACGATGACGATTTTGAAGAAGCTTTCAAGGACTTTGATGAAGACATAAGGGAATCCAAAGAGGGCTTTGACGAGGAGGAATTTGATGGTGCCTACGATGACTTTGACGAAGACATGAGTGGTCTTTCCGATAACGGTAAGGACGTAGATGCATTTTATCCAGTTTTCTAGTAGAAATTCCAGTCGTTATAATTGTCTTTCATGAATTATTAAGCAGATGAAACCGATAAAAAGGCGGGTTCAGTTAGTGGAAAAGTTAAAAAGAGAAAGAAGGAGGATCTGTCTGACGACGAAGAAAGTGTGGATTTGCCACCGGAGTTTGGCCGCAAGCCGAAACGTTCCAAAGAGTACGTGTTTGCTTTATATTTTGGGAATATTCCTATTCCGTTCTGAGTTGTTAGGCATAATCGGTCAGTATTAGTTCTAATTAATTCGCTCCATCCATTTTTTTTTCAGATTCGATCCAAGTAAAATATTCGCGTCTGCTGAAAAGGTAAGCTACGAACACTTTTCGTTTGTATATCTTTTAATAATCTGTCGGGCATCAAATATGTGTTTTTTTTGCGAACACATGTCAAAATGTGTTGAGTTTTCAAACACTGACGATCGTTTTAGTTTTCTGCTTATTTGGACGACAACGCAGAGATGCCGGACAATGCGGGAGGATTGGAGGCGTTGGCCAATCGCGATAATGCTCGTAAGTCTCCAACAGCTTTAGTTTTCCTTGCCATAAGCAAATTTATTTATATATTGATTATTAGAAATTATTTTTGATTTCTTATCATTTATTGATTCGTAATTTATTTAATTCTTTATTCACGTTGCCTTCAGACGTTAAGCAGTTGCGGTGGGAACAGGATCGGGATCGTTGGGTGAGGGGCGTCGATTGGAAATCGAAAGTAAAATCCAAAGCAGGCAAACGCCCTGCAGGGAAAGTGAGGCAAAGGATCGCACCGCGTAGGCAGGCGGTTAAAACGAAAAAGAAAATGGGAAGAAAATAAATGAATAACCGATCGCACGAGTCGGATATCTATGTTTTGGATGGCAATTTGGAGGTCTATTGATATAAATTGTACAGATTTTGTCTAAAAAAGTGGTGTGTTTTTCTCTAGTAATCTAAGAGTGAATGCTTGGCACCCTACAGTCAGCAAACAAATGCGGGATGGTAAGGGGAGGGGGAAGGTCTAGCCCATTTTAAGGAGAATGCTCCTATTTCAGTTGCGATCGGCTTTACGCATCATCATTTAATTGAACTCGTAACAAATCTAAACTATTTTTAGGAAGATTATTCCATCGCCTAATTGCATGCAAAAAGAACGACCAATAGCAAGCATCCGTCTTAGCACGGAGCTACAGTATAGGTGAAGTATTTTGAATGGTTATGGCCTACTTCTGAAGGGATTATTGTGCATGAAAATATACAAATTGCGAGAAAGGTTAAAGCGTTTAAATAATCCCATGAAAACATTTCTTGTCTAGCCCTTAATGAATCCCAATTTAAAGAGTGAGGCATTTCTGTCACACTTGCCGAATATTGAAAATTGCCATTAACAAATTATAGGGCTGCTCTTTGTTGGACCATTTCAATTTCTGGACATTCCCAAGAAAAATGCGTTGAATAATCTTAGGTGTGGGTTCAAAAATAGAAGATATAGAAAATAACAGGAATAAAGTCTTAAAAGATGCATTCATTATACCCTAATTTTTTGCTCGCCAAAGAAATCAAAACAAGATGCAACTCGAATTTTTTTCTTCATAATACTGCTGTTTTTAGGAAATAATCACAAATGTAGATAACTGGCCGAAATCTTCTCGTGGCATTTAAATTTGTTTTTTGCAATGTTTCCATGCTGAATGCAGTTTGAGTAGGTTGCTGGATGTGAGAACATTACAGATTACGTCTACGCCAAACCTTACGGTGAGTTTAAACAGAAAAAGAATATCCTAATCGTGGCATTTATGGTTATATTTAGAAAATTTGAATTAGTATCTCACTTAAAAACTAGATTGTGTTTGTGCAACTCAAGTGCAGAGGGGCCAAGGATGAATCGTTAATTCAATTTTAGCATCGAGACGCAACTTAATCTGGCCGAAGTACTACTGGTAGCATCAACTGATGCACTGCAGCGATGGATATGTTCATGCCCCTAAATCAGGAGTCGACTATGCATCGATGATGACGCGTGGAAGTTGATGCAGGACGTGTATCAGCACATCGCTACCACTTTCTCGGTCCTCTTTGAAAAGCTGAAAAAATTGGACGATGGACATCTTATGAATCTTCACGAGGAATTAAGGTAGGAAAATCTTTAGTGTAACGTACATTACTGGGGTTGGTAGCAACATGTCTGCTCCCATTTTCTCAAGTAATTCCCAATTTCCGAGACTGGACAGAACACGTCGTGACCGACTTGTTTTAGTTAACGCGCTATCCAGCGGTACCAGCTAAGTGAGCCAAAAATTTAAGAAGCTCGAGATGAGCACAAACAAGAGTGGTGCTACATCAGCACACCATCGTGAACGACGATTCGAAAATGCCCCAAATCTGAGTAAGTAACGTTGACATCGCCAGTCAATGTCATAAATGTCGAACTTGAAGTGCTACAATTTGACCATGCAATTCCATTACGATTCGTACCATGTTTGCTTCGTGACTATTTTAGACTCATTAATGGCAAAGCAGGATATGAATTCAAGCGTGTTTATTTCTGATAATTTGGAAGGTCATTCGGGGCGACTAGTTTCCAGAGTTTAATATTTCAACAATTTCAACTTCTGCATACTCTCTAGTATGTCTTGAATCTGAGGCTCAAAATATTTGTAGACGGCGTCGCCCAAGGTGGGCTCGACGAGCTGGCCCACAAAGTACATTATTCCACCACCCACGTAATTCTCGAAGGTGGCGTTGACGTCGTTGATGTAGAAAAACCAATCCTGGGTCGGATCCTCAGAGTTGACCGTGATGGCCACGTCACTGGCGTCCACGTGGTAAGCGCCCTGGCCGAAGATGGGAAGCACCAAGATGAGCACTCCATCTTGCGAATACTGGCCTTCTAGCTGGAGCAAGTCGTATCTGTAAGTGACTTGGTCGGTCAAGGCGTCGCGATGGACTCGCGATGGCTGATCCAGACCAGAGATGCTGCTTTCGGTCAAGTTGAGGGAAAAGGTGGCAGCGCCGCTCGCGTTGTAGTACTCATAGAGGTCAGTGAGAGGCACCGGATCGCCAGCTTGGAAGTTTCTGAAATCTGAGAATAGAGAAACAGGCTCTTTTGAAGAATCTTTATGGATTGGAAGTTAGCTTAATCGGGTAGCAATATATTTTTTATTGTAAGATTGAATTTTTATTTTCACTAAAGTAGAATTGGGCTACAGTTGATTTTCCCACCTTATGAACAAAATTCTTTTCCCGATAACTTGTTCATAACTCGATATCCGTACGTTGAATACAGGAAAAATATGCTTAGCGGACGTAATGTTTCCAGAAATTTTTTTCTGGCAACTTGTTTGTAATTACAAAGTTTGTATGTTGAATACGGGGGCGAACTTTACTTAACGAAAATAATGCCAGGGTAACCCCTGACCTGGAAAAGTCAAAGAACTTGAAAATGTCTGGAAAAGTCAGGGAAGAAACACTTTTTAAAAAAAAAAGTCAGGAAAATTCAACATAGTCATGTTGTCACGATCCAAAATGAAAGCTTTACGTGATTAGCTCAGGACCCATTTGCAAGCTTTTTAAATTTGTAACAGTTTCTGAGGCCAGATTTGCAAAATTCTCCACCTTTTCCGAGGACAAATTGCCACATTTTCCACGTTTTTCGAGTACAAATTTGTAAATTTTTCTACATTTTACGAATACAATTTATTGAAAAAAAATTAAAATTGTCATTAATCAATTTTGCAAATATTTAATATTTTCCTGCGTCGATTTTGCAAAATCGTTAATAACATTGGCATATGTCAATTTTCTGATATTTTCATTTGTCATGGAAATTTGTTTAAAACCTGAAAAAGTCACGGAAGTTGAAAATGAAATTTCTGAGGGAACCCTTAATGCAGTCTAGTGAATTTGTTCATAGCTTGAATATAGGCAAACTCTGCTTAACAAACATAATGCTTTCCAGAAAAGTTGTATACTTACGGGGGAATCATAATACAGTTTTTCAGTAATTTGTTCGTAACTCGGATGTATGACGTTGAATATACCACATTCATAAAATTCCTTACCTATTTTATGTTCTTTTGTACCAAAGGCGCTTGCCGCGGCGAAGACCAGGCCCAAGGCCAAAAATAATGGAGAAGCCATGATGTTTACTGAAAACTCAAAAATTAGTTTATAAACCTGCGAAATTTTTGCTATTAATTTCTTTTTAAGCACGTCTTACCCAGATTTGTGTTTTTTTACCGTCAGTGAGACGAGAACTATGGTTAGTAAACTGCCTGACTTATCTTGGAAAAAGCAAGATGCTCTTAATCTAATCTCTAATCGATGATAATCAGACTGATAGATTTTTATTTATCATTCGGAGATTCTGGGTATTAATAGTTGAAGTTGGCTGGTTTTCTTATCAATTTTTTGTCCCATTTTTAAGTCTGTAATGTTGCAAATGAAATTGCATTTTAGTAGTTTACACAATCGTGAAATTTGGTTATTTGGCCAAATGATAACTTTTCAATATTTTTCTAGATTTATTTATTTTTTAAAAATTAGTACAGAAATGGTTTGATTTTTACTAAGAAAGTGCTCCACGGTTTTACCCCAGTTCTGGAAAAGTCATGGAAGAATGACTTGTTTTTATGAAGTCAGGGAATTTAACGTATCACGATTTTTTGGGAAAAAAGCTTGCAGTATTTTCAACCTTTTCCCGGAGCATATGATATATCGTATACATATATTTTAACCTATTCCGAGCACAAATTTTCAACTGTTTTCGCGTACAGATTTTAGCTAACATTTGCACAAATTTCCACACATTTTGAGGACAAGTTGGCAAAATTCTCAACTTTTTCAGAGTTCAAAATGTCAAACTTACTACAACCTTTTTCGAGAACAACTTTGAAAAACTCTCTTTTTGAAATTTTTCTAAAATTTTCAAGCTAATTTTGCAAAATTATTAAAAAGTTTTGCTAATTTTGCAAAATTTAAGAAAGTTAGTGCTAATTTTTAAAAAATGTCCAATTTTAATTTTGAAAATTTTAAAAAATTGACATTCTTTTGCAAAATAACGATGCCTATGTCAGTTTTGTCGTTGGTCAGGGAAGTTTAAAATGAAATTTCTGGTGGAATCCATGTTATGCAGAAATGATGAAAAAAGCTTTAATGTCAGTTGTATTTCAGAAATCCCCACGCAACCCTTCTGTATTTTTCTTTTGACATATCGTTCAATGCTTCTTCAAAAATGGATAATGGAATCCTAATTATGAAAATAGAGTAGGTTAATGGCAAAATAATTCATTAAAATTATGCGAAGAATAAGTTTGACCGTAGCATTAGAAATTCAATAGAATTCAATATAGTGCATATTGCTGACTTAAATTGAATATAGGATTTTACATGTAAATTTGTCAGATGTTTGCGACAATCCACATGTCACTCATCGGCTAAATTTTTAAAAATCGTGGATAACATTGGCATATGTCAATTTTGACATTTATAATATTTTCAACATTTTCTCCTGCTATTTTTTTTTTAAATTTTCAAAAATGTCCTATGTTAATTTGGAAAATTTCTCCAAATTATCCGTAGTAAATTTTTCATAATATTGAATATTTTTCTGTGTCGATTTCTCAAAATCGTGGATGACATTAGCATATATAAATTGACATTGTCATTGGTGAGGAAATCTGTTTAAAAATCAGGAAAAGTCAAGGGTACACTCAGACCTGGAAAAGTCAGGAAAAGTTATGAAAACATCAGGGAAATTTAACGTATCACAATCCAAAATTAATGTTTCAACGTGGCCAGCTCGGGGTTCATTTGCAAAAAATTTCAAATTCTCCCAGTACAAATTAGCAAAATTGATGAACAATTTCCAAGGATAATTTGGAAAAATTTTCAAGAGTTTCCGAGTAAAAATTTGCAAAATTTTCAATAGTTTCTGAGGGCAAATTTGCAAAATTGTCTGCAGTTTCCGAGGACAAATTTGCACAATTTTCAACAGGATTTTCAAATCTGTAAAATGTTCACCAATTTCAGAGGACGAATTTGAAGAAATTCTCTTTTCCGAAGACAAACTGAAAATTTTTCAAACGTTTCCGAGTACAAATTTGTTGAATTTTCAAAAATTCTTCTTGCTAATTTTGTAAAAATTCAAAATTAATTTCTCTGTTAATTTTGAAAAAATTCAAAATTGTCATCAGTTAATTTTGCAAAATTATTGATTATTGCCCCATATCGATTTTGCAGAATCGTGGATAACATCGGCAGGCCGCATAGGTCAATTTTGACATTTTCATTGGTCAGGGAAATTTGTTTAAACACTTGTAAAAGTCAGGGAAGTTGAAAATGAAATTTCCGGAGGAACCCTGTCTTTGCTTTCAAATCTTTAGCGAGTGCAATTTTTGATCCGTATCTTTTAATGTTGAAATATGTTAAAGATCGAATGATGGAAGAAGTTTTTCCATTCCAACAAATATTATTAAAATCCACAAATGGTCCACTGAGGAAATTTTGTTTAAAGCATAAAGTCAGGGAAGTTAAAAATTTACTCAGTCATTTAAGTCAGAAGTTCCTTTAAAAATTTTCAATGTTACGGCTATTGGGTTTGGACCCTAAGTTTGAAAAATAATTACTTTTTGAGTGGGTTGGGCACACTTTGGATTCGCATTTTTGGCAGAGGTCGTAATCCTCACATTCCATACACGTGTACCGGAAGTCGGGAACTTCTCCATCGCAGGCATCGCAAGTAACATTGCGATGTAATTTTCCAGAAGATTGGGTCTCCTCATCGACTGATTGGGAGAAAATTGTGGCCTTAGCTAAACAGAACTACTTGAGCAGAATAAAGTTTTAAGATACTCATACTGTACTTACACTCGATGGCATTTTTCCGAATGTCTGAATTCTTCTTCTCTTGGTTATTCAGTACCAGTATCATATCACCCTCCTCGTCTGTAAGGAAATAAGGAGTCAGTAGTGGTACAATTTTGATATTTTTTTTGGATATTGAAAGATTTGTTAGTCGTTAGAACAATCGATATTAAGGGGGTCTATTCACCGATTTTTGTGGGCGGAGCCTATGAAATCCTATGGGCGAAATTTTGAAACTTTGAT
>JAQGBX010007369.1:0-11501 GCA_034698745.1 Megaphyllum sjaelandicum | reverse complement strand
CCCCCCTCCCCTCCCTGCCCCTTGTAACCAAATGTAACCATCAGCCCAATGTAAATTGTATTACACATGAAGCATGTGTAACCAAACCCTAACCCCCCCACCACCAGTTGGTTACGTAATTTATGTACGCTCCCTAAGTACACTCGGTTCATTTGCAGGGTACTTAATTGAAAATAAGCTAATTTTAACGATTGGATGTTTAGATGTTTGTTCGTTTCTGTTTTGGGTAAGATTTTGTACATTTTTGTTTAGATACAGTATATGTAGGTCATCGAATGTTAGGCCAAAGTTTGCTAACAAGATGGCGATTGTCGTTTGTTGGATTTCGCATACATGTATTTGTCTTCCTGAAATGCGAATTATTGACGGTACGAGCTATTTATTTGTTTGTTTTGTTTCGCTTTATTTGTTTACAAAGATACTGTACGAGTTACATGTTGTATAAGTAACATTTTTGATCGTTCGCTTCGTCTTAATAGAATTTCTTTTTTATTGAAGGTCAACTCAAGGACACAATAAAACGTAAGTGTTTTTTAAAACTATAACGCAGGATCCCCCCAGACCTGGTAAACCTGGAAAAGTCAAGGAAGATTGGTTTATTTTTAAAAAGTCAGGGAAATTCAACGCAGTCATGGCGATCCAAAATAGGCTATTTTCCAAGAAGAACTTGGCAAAAAATGTTCCACATTTTCAAGGTACAGTTTTGCGAAATTTTCCACGTTTTCCCAAGTTTAAATTTGCGAAATTTTCCTCGTTCTTCCGAGTTCAAATTTGCATATATTTCCACGTTATCCCAAATTCAAATTTGCACAATTTTCCAAGTTTTCCCGAGTTCAAATTTGAAAAATTTTCCAGGTTTTCCCGAGTTCAAATTTGCGAAATTTTCCACGTTATCCCGAGTTCAAATTTGCGAAATTTTCCATGTTTTCCCAAGATCAAATTTTCCCCGTTTTCCCGAGTTCAAATTTTCCACGTTTCCTGAGTTCAAATTTGCAAAATTTTCCATGTTTTCCGAGTTCAAATTTGCAAAATTTTCCACGTTTTCCCGACTTCAAATTTGCACAATTTTCCATGTTATTCCGAGTTTAATTTGCGAAATTTTCCACGTTTTCCTAAATTAAAATTTCATATATTTTCCCAGTTTTCCCGAGTGCAAATTTGCGAAATTTTCCACGTTTTCCCGAGATCAAATTTGCGAAATTCTTTACGTTTTCATGAGTTCAAATTTGCAAAATTTTCTACGTTTTCCATAGATCAAATTTGCGAAATTTTTCACATTTTCCCGAGTTCAAATTTGCAACATTTTCCTCGTTTTCCTGACTTTTACCGAATTAAAATTTGCACAATTTGTCACGATTTCCAAAGAAAAAATTCGCCAAATTTTTCACGTTTTTCCACATTCAAATTTGTAAAATGTTCCACGTTTATCCAAGTTCAAATTTGCAACATTTTCCACGTTTTCCCGAGTTCAAATTTGCCAAATTTTCTACCTTTTCACGAGTTCAAATTTGCCAAATTTTCTACCTTTTCACGAGTTCAAATTTGCGAAATTTTCCACGTTTTCTCGAGTTCAAATTTGCAAAATTTTCCACGTTTTCTCGAGTTCAAATTTGCAAAATTTTCTGTTTTCCCAAATTCAAATTCGCAAAATTTTCTGTTTTCCAAAATCAAATTTGCAAAATTTTCTACGTTTTCCCGAGTGCAAATTTGCGAAATTTTCCACGTTTTCCCAAATTTAAATTGGCAAAATTTTCCACGTTTTCCAGAGCTCAAATTTGCTACATTTTCCACGTTTTTACATGTTTTCTTAAATTTATATTTGCAAAATTTTCACGTTATCCCGAGTTCAAATTTGCACAATTTTCCACGTTTTCCTGAGTTCAAATTTGCAAAATTTTCCGTTTTTTAAAATTTAAATTTGCAAAATTTTCCACGTTTTGAGAGTATAAATTAAAAAAAATTTTCAACGTACTTTTTCGCCCAAAAACTTTCACCAAATTCTGCCAAATTTTACGAAATCTTGCGAAATTTTACAGGATATTTTCTCGCTTAAAAACTTCCACCAAATTATGCCAAATTTCACAGGATATTTTCTCGCTTAAAAACTTCCACCAAATTATGCCAAATTTCACGAAATCCTGCGAAATTTCACAGGATATTTTCTTGCTTAAAAAATTTCACCAAATTATGCCAAATTGGTCTCGTTATTGGTCTCGCGTCTCGTTATGCTGACTCCGACTATCGCATCTAGAAGGCTGTAAAACGAAAGGAAATGTGTTAAATTACGAAAAACAAAAAACCAAAAATGAACAAATTTTTTCAAAATTTTCAAATCCATTTTTCGACCTTTTCCAGCCGCCTTTTCTCAGCGAGGCGAGACGCTTCGAATGGCACACTTATGTCCCACTGTTTCGAAAGCATAATCACAAGCTACCTGCTCCCTGTGCCAAGGCCTTGGCTGCAAAATGTCATGCATGGAGACAATTTACCAATGTTCGTTCCACTGAACGCAGAAATAAGTACAACTCAGCATCTCGTGCGTATGAGAAGTCGGTGAGCGATGCCGCTAAGACTAAAGAAGAGCAGGTGGTGTCATCCAGGTCCCCTACAATGTTCTTTAGGTTTATCAGAAGTAAATTGAAATCCTTCAGTTCGATCCCACCATTAAGGGATGAGGATGGAGGGCTAGTCACAAGTGACCCAGACAAGGCTAATCTTTTTAACTTGACTTTCCAGCGCTCCTTCACAGTTGATGACAATCTCATCCTTGACTACAACCCTCATCTTCAGTTCTTGGCCATCCTATCCGACATCAAAATTTCAGAGAATGAGGTACTCCTGCGTCTCCACAAGCTGAAACGGAATGGTGCCCCTGGTCCAGATGGTATCCCATTACTAATTTACAGTTTTTGCTGAATATCTTGCCAGACCTCTATGTGTCATTTTCCAAAGGTCCCTGACTGCGGGAACTTTACCAGACATGTGGAAGAGTTCCATAATTGTACCTATCTTTAAAAAGGGCAAATCTACCTGCCAGCAAACTACAGACCAATATCCTTAACCTGTATACCCTGTAAAATTCTGGAAAGCATAATAGTAGATCATTTAGTAAATTACTTGCCCTTTTCCCCAAAACAATTCGGGTTTCTAAAAAATAGGTCTGTATCTACTCAGTTACTACATTGCCCTGACTTCATCACAGAATCTATAGACAGCAATGATTGGGTTGACATAGTATATTTAGACTTTGCTAAGGCTTTTGACAAGGTGTCTCATGCTAAACTGTTGTACAAACTTAAGAAAATCGGCCTGCAAGACCCTATATTCTCCTGGATATCTTCATTTCTCCTGGAAAGGGTCCAGGTTGTAAGAGTAGGTAACATTCTGTCAGATCCTTTACCAATCCTAAGTGGGGTTCCTCAGGGTAGTGTTCTGGGCCCATTCTTATTTATCTTTTTTATTAATGATCTTCTTGAATCTAACGGCAGTGCTCACATTTATTCGTATGCAGATGACACAAAATTATTTCAAAAAAACAAATAATGCACCTGAAAGGGATAACCTCCAAGTCTCCATCGACAATTTGGCCCAGTGGTCTGCGATATGGCAGCTCCCACTGGCTGCCAACAAGTGTAATGTGCTACATATGGGTTAAGGAAATCCGAAATACAATTACACCATTAGTGGAATTGGGTTATTGACAGTGGACACCCAAAAGGACCTTGGTGTCACCTTTGACCAATCACTTAAATTTAGTAAGCACTGTACGCAAATCTCCATTCAAGCACATAGGAGAGCAAACCTCATCAAAAAATGCTTTCAATGCAATGATGTGTCAACCCTGTGGCGGGCCTTCACAGTGTATGTTCGCTCAATTTTAGAATTTGCCAGTGAAGTATGAAGCCCATTTCTAAAAAGTGACATCAGAAAAGTTGAGTCTGTTCAGAAAAAATTTACTAAGAAGTTGCCAGGCTTTCATTCATTAACTTACAAAGAACGCCTTAGAAAATTAAACACCAACAGACTGGAAACTCATAAAAGAGATGATATTTGCCACTGGTAAGCCATTTACCAGTGGCAAATATCATCTCTCTTCTGTCCACCCTCCCAAAAAGAGTGTACATGTACATGTATGTACACTGTATATCTCTTCCTGTTAATCACCTTAGCATGTTTTGCTAATTTCTACAACCGATTTAAAGCACACACAGAACATGCAATTGGTTGAGGACAAGTTACAGTAAGTATGAAAAGAAATTATAGAAGAGTGCATTGGAAGGATCATTTGCTGTAAATACAAGATAGCAGAAAAAAAATCTCTTCACATTAACTTTTTTTAACAAACATTCATTCAGGGATGCAGCCTACCACTGCAGCCTACAGATGCTTATAATGCTATTGTAAAAAAAGGACCAACAGATGCCTGGAAGTTAAATGTATTAAAAACAAAACAAAAAAAAACCCCTGCAACAGCTGGAGACTGTCAAATTTGCCTTTCGGACTCTAAAGAAAGTTGTACAATGAAACGTTATGGGAGTTTTACATTTCAGCGTTAAGCAGTGCCATCTATGCATGGACATGCATAAGCACTTCAATAAATGTTACGCTTTCGAGGGTGCCAGAGAGGCGCCACAGAATAAATTAAAAAATTTACTTATTTTATTTTAATTTCCCAAATTTGTCAGACATTTCAAGGTCAGTGGAAACATTTGCAAAGTTTTGTCAAAAAAGTTTGTTAATTTTGGTAAAAAAACAGGGAATTAAAAATCTTACCAAAATTTGCAAATCAATAAATTGGAAAATTTTCCAAAAAGAATTGCGAAAGTTGTAGAAGTATTACTCGGCTATATAGATTGTCAAATCAATTTTGTTAATTGCTATCTAAAATATTTGTGTGTGTCGATATATTTTGTGAGTTAAAAAATGCCAATTTTTGAATAATAAAAGCGAAACCAATTGCATTTATTTTGTAATGCGGTCTAACAGTGATGTACTCAATTTATGGGACAGATTTTCTATAACAATTGGGGCGCAAGGATTTAGAACGATGTATATGGGCCATTCAAAAATCACGTTCTCAAAATATGCCCAAAAATGGACTCCCTCGGTTGCTCTCTTCCTTCCTCCCTCTATTCGGACGTCCGAAACTTAAAAAAAAAACTACATGTATTCCGAAAATTTTGAAAGTTTTGCAAATTTGTAATCGGAAAACGTAAATTTTGTGTTCTGAAAATGCTGATAATTTTGCCCATTTGTTTTCAGAATCTATTAGAAATAATTCAAATTTCTCCTCGGAAAATATTAAAAATTTTACAAATCTGTACTCGAAAACGGTTGAAAATGTTGCAAATTTGGTCTCGAGAAAACGTGGACAAATTTGAAAAGTTGACCTCGATCGGAAAAGGTTAAAAATTTATGCTCGAGAAAAATGAAAATTTGGCAAATGGGTCATGATTGAGCTTTCAAGTTCTCTGACTTTTCCAGGTTCCAGGTTCCAGGTTTTTAGGACTTTTGCAATTTATAACCCTCCTATGCATGCGATATTGCGCTCGAGCAATTTCCATTTTACTTTTGGAACTGATTTTATTTGGGATTTTTGTTCAAGTGGACGTCCGAGATAATCACCCCCTCCCTCCCTCTGTCCACATTGTGTCTGTCCGTGACTCAAACTATCCTGTATACATGAGGACGTCCTTTTTGAATAACCCCTAATTAGTAGTCACTTAATTCGGCATTGCATTTTTTGTTAATTAATTTTATCAAACGAGGAAACTAATTCGTGTGCAATGGATAGAGTAAAATTACTTCTGAAATAGATGAATATTGACCATGAGAAAAAAAAATGTCTATATGGCGCCAACAATTTCTAAAGTTGCACATTTGTATCAGATAGAGGAGGCTATTACGAAGAAGTTGCCATTAGGGTGCTCCATTTTCACCTGAATAGGAGCCCACGCTCCCTTACCTACAGCAACAAGGATGCAGCCTTGCCAGAGGGCATTGTATGGAGGAAAAAAAAAGGAAAAAAAAGCAAAGCAGAGGAAAAAATAACTGCGAAAGGTGAATGGAAATGAGGGATTACCTGTGCGTGTGGTCGCTCTGCTGAATCACCATTGAAAAACCCTCTTTTGCAGCATCAGCCAGCGATGCCGAAGCAGAAACATGTAACAGATAAAGATTGACGATTATCAGTTCAACTAATATAGGCAATACATTAAAAAATCACAATAATAAGCAATAATTACATAACCTATATAGTAAATGTTGAAATTTGGAATTGCCCGACTTGCTACACATGCAGCTGTTCTTACAAGAATGTTTACATAGAAATTGGAAGAAAAAATTTCGCAAATATAAAGATCAGATCATCAGAATGTTGGCCGAATCAGAGACAAAGTCCTTCATGATTAAGGCCGTAACACGAGGCAATGTATATCCAGAAATATTCTTAGTTGATATTTCCTTGTGTAAATATTATTTCCAGAGATATTTTCAGAATAGACGATGACCGTATTCTGAGAAACTTATTTCTGGAAACGAACTGACGTCATTGATTTTACAGTGAAGTACAGAAGCTTCTTTCCGATGCCTATATAACATGTATATCCAACCCGAAAAGAATTTGGAATAAACAGTGTTGCCAAGTTTGCTTACCAACATTTCCCTTTTAAACAATGTTGTCAAGTACTCTATAGGAACTGTCTTCAAAATTTGAGGAAATACTTAATATCTCTACAAATTTCCATCATACAAAATAATTTCATATAAATTAAGTGGTAAAAGTTGATATAAAAAATACATAAACTATTGTATAATAATTGGATTGTTTATATATTAAAAACAATTCTATGTTGAAAAGAAAACAAATATATCGCTTTTTATTTAACATTTAGAAATATTTCAATTATTATCATGTGTTCTTATCATTATTAAAACAGAAAATTTCTTTATTTCTTGGAATACTGTTCCAAAAAAGATTAAAAGCTTTTTTTTTAAAAAAAACTAAAACTTATAGTTGACAGAAGCGATTCGTTTTGCATATATAGGCCTATACTTATTTAGCATTTCCTATCATTTTAGAAACATGTTCACGTAATTTTAAGTATTTGCTTCTCAACGATTTGCAAACCGAACCTTTCATTATACATTTTGGTAACGTTATACCCGTTATGTCGTGAATTGGGTTTCATTTCCACAATCTCTTACAGTGCATGTAATAGATATTCAATTCTTCTTTTTAAGGTGGCTTAAAGGTTATCATTCTCGTCTTGCATTTGCAGACCCAGATTCGATTCCCGGGTCGGCTATCCTCGATTATGGATTACAATAATTCCCCCACAATTCCTCCAGGCGAATGCTGAGATAGTTCCTATATTAAATCGGCCATGACCGTCCCACCTATCCTATATATCAAAAATCATGCAGACAACTCACATCTGTCTCGCTGAGACAACCCTAAATTACCATAAGGCCACAGAGCGAAACTAAACTTCTCAGCAAAGTCCTTGCCAACATGCATGCAGTACTGACGGGAAGTAACAATTGAGGGGACAGAAGTTTTAGAATATACATACATGTACCCAAAAGGTCAATGGTTGCATGGAAAGCGTTCTTATTCAGCATATTTCTTCAAGTGCATGGCCAGCACTTTGCAAGAGTATATGCAAGTGGAAATCTTAAGTGTCCAGGAAGTAGGCCACGTGTCCATCGATGACAAAGACTGCAATGATGTTGAACATCTTTTTTAAAAGTTTAAATAATTGCATTTAGAAACTTTCGTTCAAAACATACATGTAGGCTATACAGTACACTGTAAAAAAATTTACTCTTAATTTAGTTTCAATAACGAAAATAACGTAAATTAAGACAAAAAATTTTTACAGTGTAAATATAGAGCGACCATAATTTAACGATGATATAGGTGTAATCATTTTTGTACTGGCGGATTTGATTTCTTTTTGTTTATGCATACATGTATAGTTGTAAATGTAATTCTGTAGCCACTCGAATTATTGCTGAAACTGGAAATATTATAGACGCTTGACCCAAATGGTCCAGCGAAATGTGATCCGACGATTTCTTTTTAAATCATAATATGTATTTGAAATATGCAATGTTTGCATCATTCTGTATCGGATATTTGTTCAAACTCATGTTCTAAAGAAAAGTATAAAACCGTTTGGATATCCTATTGCAAACTTTTACTTTGTAAGTTACTCGAACGTCGTGGAAACCAAGTTTCGACATTCTGGTAACTATATCATGGTTTTATCTTGGCCAGGAGTGTAATCATGTCGAACTATTAAAAATTTTTGCAGCCATAATTTATTTAAATATAAAGAAGAGATTGAGGATGTGGGTGTGTTTGTAACAGGCGTCGATTAATCCGATTAACCGATTATGTCCGATTCATCTATAACAAAATGTCTTAGTAACCGATTAATCTTTAAGAAAATGTCTGATTAACCATTTATAATCGGATACCTTATAATCCCTATAATCGGACACCTTTTTCCAAAGATTCAGCACATTATAACCATCAAAAGATATGGCTATAATGTGCTGAATCTTTGGAAAAAGATATGCTGTTTTCACCTAATTTAATTTATTTGAATTCTTCATTATTTTGCTCTTTAATAACTTTAACTTTACTTTAATTTTACACTAATTGACGTTAAATAACGCCTTATGCGCCCTTTGTCTCTCTTCGCCTTGCTTTTTTCCCCTTTGCATTTTTATACACGTTATTGTTAGAAAATGTATTAATTATTTTCTCATGTACTTGTCAATTAAAGCTTGAAGAATGCCACATGGTGGCGAAACGTCGTTTTTAGAGAAGCTTTATTGGTCGTGTCGTGTGTTTTCTTATTATTATTCCGACCACTTGAAGATACAGTAAAAACCCCATTTTATGACCTAATTGATGCCAGGGGTGTTTCATAAAATCGAAAATTTCAGAGAATCGAGTTTGCCATTCAAAACAATAGAAAACCAATTTTTTAAAAAATAGGAAACAAGTCAATTAAGTTTTCTAAGTAATTTATCACATTACATGTTCATGTATATCACTTTTGTTGAGCAGGTTTGAAAAAATCATGAATCTTCTTCCATCTCACCATCTTTATTTTTTTTTTGTCAAAGTCAAAGCCCTTATTTTTTAGTTGAAAACTGCTGGACTACTGCTTCGAGCAGGCCTCAACGAGGTAATGTATTTAATTAATTTTCCCAAGGTTGAGGTCTGCGCCAGCCAAAAAACGCATGGTGTGGTCGGCAAAAGCCTCTTTCATAAAACGGAGGTTTCATAGGATGGAGGATCGTAAAATCGGGTTTTGACTGTATATAGCATCGATTGCCGTAGGTGATTCGTAAAGCTTTAGTCCGAGTACTCCGTACAGTATTGAAAGGTTTCACGTTTTAAAGATACCGTACTAAATAAAGCGATAAGTACTTCCATCGCGGATGTAGTTAAGTCACGTGGCTCGAATTGAAAGGCGTTCATCTTCGGACATCCCCTTTCGCGCCGCGTTGAATTTTTCTGGGAACCCGAAAAACTGTTCGACTTTAAATATGATAAAATATGCCAGGGTCTAAATTTGCGTCGTACGCCTCGATGACGTCGGCAAAAATCTGCCTACGAGAAATGATCCAGAAAGAGGTCTGAAATATGAGCCTAAAAGAAAACAAAAGCTTTTTCCTCGCTGGCACATAGCCTCGATTTACGCCCTAATATTTCAGATTTCGTTCACGGCCTCGTACACATCGCGTCCAGATAATAAAGTGACGAAAAACATCTCTGCTTACTGTACACTGTACACGAATTCGTAACAACCCAAACACGCCAAATTGCCGCGTCCATTTTCTCTTCCATTGCCAAGAGTTTTCATTTTTTGTTTTTTTGTTTTTTGGTACATTATCGCGATGTGTCCCGTACGAGAAACACCGCATCCGCATAGTCAAGCGATAGATCACGTTGTAATCGCTATGCTCTGAAAACTTGTTCCGAACTAGTTTTCACTCATTTCGAAAAATCTTCAACGTTATATATGCTCGGAGAGCGAGTTGTAGATAGACGCTGAAAATGGCAGCCTTTCTCGCGAGTAAAGTAGCACTTTTTATGCAAATGGGGAGAAAAAAGCATCAAAAACAAATTTTGAACGTTATCCGAAGCACGCATCTTGCTCGTGAAATTCGACTAATCTATTTTACCGCATAAAAAAGGCAATATATACGGCAGGGTAGAGTGGGTTTTTCGGATAAACGTACCGCGGGATTAAAGTCGTTCGAGTTGTTTTTAAATCTCAGATTTAAGAAGGCTTGCATCCATTTATATTTGTTTTAGTTTAATCCCCCCCTCATGAAATCCGATGAGTTTAGCTGAAGGAAGAAATAGCCAAACTTCGATGGTCTATGTGTGTTTTTTTTAATGTAAACAAATTATGCAAAAATTTGAAAATAATTGGAAAAAATGGTAGCCTACTTCGAGTACCACCGTTGTATTCTCCAATTGTTATAATCTTTGTTGTTCTTTCTGCGTGAGAAAATATCACTTTTCAATTCAATTGTTTACCATGTAGTCGGTATAGTATGCACCATTTGGCAGGGGGTATCAATCTACTAATTAAGTCAGACTAAGTAGTCTGGTCAAGATGGACCCTAACATCACAATTTAGTTATATTTCCAGTATTTGGGACTTTAACGAGGAGGATGGGATGGGATAAGAAGATGGGCATGGCCGATTTAATATAAGAACTATCTCAGCATTCGTCCGGAGGAATTGTGGGGAACCATGTAAAACCACAATCGAGGATAGCCGACCCGGGAATCGAACCCTTTATTGTAATTACACCCAGACAATTTTATCATTTGATTCCAAACCGATGACGTGTTTGGTCGAAAAAAAATGGAGATACCGCAAACTAGGTTGACCAACTTTCATATTAAAATCGCGATTTAATCAAGTCGATGGTGTTTTCGTGTCACTTAGCTCGTGGGTATTACATTTTGATTCACAAATCATTCGTTGGGCTGACGATTTGAACGAGCAACGAACGTACATCTCACATCTATCTCTTTCTCTCTATTTATCTATATCTAGAGTGGTTTCGAGACAATCTCGCTATTGATCATCAATCATAATTCGAAATAGAGATGCAAAAAAATAAATGCTAAAGCGAGGCCTAATGCGAAAGATGTTGTCATCCATTAAGTTGTATAGCGAATACTATCCGAGTAACTCTACAGTATAGATGCACCCCTGCACTTCGTTACGTCTCGGGTCACTTTACATTTTATGCAAAAATTTACCGCATTAGCTAACATCGTTTCCAGTTTTTGAAATTCAACCGAAGCCATTAGTCCTCGAACGCCAAATAACGAAGAAAAATGAACCGAGGCCACGATAAAGAGCGCGCAAAAGGCTACCCTTATGGCGAATTCGACTCACCCAAAAAGTTTACACCCAAGTGCACCAGGTGTAGGCTACAAGGTGAGGCATAAGTCT
>JAQGBX010007368.1:0-11503 GCA_034698745.1 Megaphyllum sjaelandicum | reverse complement strand
ACACTATGGCAGGTAGCTTAGGACCAACCCTTAGAAAATTATAGGTGATTGGATATTTTTGCAACTGGGTTGTATAATTCGTACATTTTCATGAATTTGTTTTAGAAACGTGATGCAAGCGTTAGTTTTTGAATTTTAATATGTTTAACAACAAATAAGGTTATTTTAAATTTTAACTTGCAATTTTTAATTGTAGGTATTTAAAGTCAAGCGTGGTAAAGCGTTTTTTTTAATAATAATTAAAAATTTAAATCTTTTTACTTAAATTCTATTCTTTACCCAACAGTCAGAACATAGTACCTTTTAGTAGTGGGGAAGGGGATCATTATGCAAAATTATGTTAGACGAAGCAATCAAGTCTAATTTCGAAAAGAAAAATAGTTTCGAAAAAAAAATTAGTTCAAAAATCCCAGAAGCGAAATCATCTATTTCATCGATTTTTTTTTTATTTGAACTATTAATTCGACATTTTTTTAAGTTGATGAAATTTAATCTGAATATTTTTGTAAAGAAATTCTGAAATAAATAATTTCGCTTCTTGAATTTTTGTCAAGTTATGCTATTTATCATTGAACTATTTTCCAAATGTTTTATGATGATATTTAGAAATCTTGATTCAAAAAATTCAGAAATTCAAAACTTCAAATGATAGCCTGCATTTAATAAGTCTGCAAAAATACGTGTAAGCATTTCTAATCGTAGGGTAAGAATACGTTGAATGCTTATTGTAGGCGCTTACCGCGTGTCATATATTTAAATCCGAATTGTATATGACATAAGATTTTAAATCCAATTTTGATTCGTTTAGTGGATTTTGCAATAACTATTCTAATACATATATTGATCCGAGGGAATGATGACATGGCTTCCTCGTGCTCATGTATTATGCAAATTCTATCGTAGGCTGAAATTAAACATAATTTTTTTTTGGATTTTTAACTGCAATAATATCCCATATTATTTTGGCAAAATAATAAAAAAAAATGCCTGTTACTGTACCGCGTTGACAATTACAATGGCAACCCAGGAAGTTTACGTGTCATCGTGGGGGAGGAGGATGATTTGTGCAATTGTAGAGATATCCCCAGAGGGGCATGTGGCCTCCCCTAAGGGGTAGGGATACACAATGGGCACGCATTGCCGCCATAACAAGCACCGCACACAGCGCATAAAACCGCTCGCAATCCTGGTTGCGCAATGCCATAAAATCTCTTAATGGAGGATTTGCTGCTCGGCCATCCATCAATTTCCGACCAGAAACATGGACTGGCGAAGATGCTTTACATATATTTAAATCAGGCCAGTGCACATTGAAGTAGAGCCACTCCATGAATTCATCCACAAGTGCCTGGATAGAAAAGACGAATAGGAAATGGATGGCAGAGCACTGAAGGGCCTTCTACAAAAACTGAAACATTTTGGCGTCATCTTATCGTGTAGTAGCTAGTATTCAAGCAGATGAAGCAAACGATAAACCCACAAAATGTAGTTTGGAAGATTGCACCCTTGTATGTTTAATCAACGATTAGTAAATTGACTGTTGAGGCGATCCTACCCGTGCACGTTGAAAAGAAATGCGTATAGACGTTGTATTGCATTATAAATATTGCAATATATATTGCGATGTATTGCAATTATTATACACTGTAGTATACAATACAGTGCAAATTACAATATACATGTACATGTACACTTTAAAATCCTTTTTTCCGGAGTGTATTAAGTGTATTTCAAAATGCATTTTGATTATACAGAATGGATTTTGGAAATGTATTACTTTATTTTATTTGAAAAAATGATTTGCTAAGGGTTTATTTTATGTGGGTTTTGACGATTTTATTTTTAAAACTGTTAAGTATAACCATGGAAATACTTCAACTTGATTGCACGTGGTATGGAAAACTGCTTCGCTGTGCATCCAATTTGACGCTGCAGGTTGAATTATTCTGCAATCACTTGTTTTTTAAAACTAAAACCTGGAAAATCTAAAGAATTTGGGGAACTTTCTGTCCATAAAGTGGATAATTAATTTGTTTACATTAATAAGCATTTTATTTATTTCAATTGGAAGATTCAAAAAATTAGCAGCACTTGAAAAGGTTTTAAGCACTGTCTTAAAGATAATGCAAGGATGCTAAAGTATCTTCGTACAAAGGTAGTGTTAAATCTGCAACATTTTTATTATCAGTTTATAACAACAATCTTATTATGTTTTTTTTTCAAATTTTACATCAACCGCTTAGGCTATGTATAAACATGTATCAAGTTTTCAGAGACTTGATTCTACCAAAATTCTGAGAATGCTTTTCATTTCATATTAATCCAATCATCATGATCTGTATGTTAAGTTCTGGAAAAAAATTCCAAATTTAGAAATAGGTTGTTGCTATCTAAATCATCAAACATAATTTCAGACATGAGCATATAAATCCTAAAGGCAGTTTTATCAATTTGCTAACGTGTTCGTTCCTCGAAATCTTTTGTCTTTCGCATTATGCAATTACTTTAAATTCGCTCGCATCGGCATATCATAAATGCAAATGATATTAATCGAGTTTCCTAGAAGACCCCAAATAATTGTTTAGAATTAGTGCAAATTTCATTGATCTTGGGATAATTTTCTGATGGCTCTGCATATTTCATGCCAGGTTTTTATTAAACTGGCCCATGTTGTACACGCACAATTCAGGGGATGTGGCTGCATACAGATGTTTTATCGATTTATTAAATGATGAATGAGATTCTGGCAAATAGGCACGTAGGCACTTGCCTGGTTCTATGCAAACTTTGGCGTTTGTCCTAAATTTCGTGTTGTCCTCTTCTGGCTTTTGTGATGCGTTGTCATGCCTTTGATAATTAACTAAGGGAGAAGAAAAAACACGGAAAATGATCGGACGTCTTCTGAATACTTCATTACCATTTCATTGACCAATGGGGGCTTAATAGAAGAGATAATATCCCCTTCAACGGCATTGCTTAGATTTATTAGAAATTGACGATCCGACAAGAATCAGCAGCAAGGCTATAAATAGACCCAATGCTGAGATTGACGACATTTTGCCGCTATTTGACGTCATCGTCTTGCCTTATGCCTTTTAATTTGCCCCCCTGATAACAGCTTGAATCGTGTTTATGGATTATTCAAAAGGGGGGGAAGCAAGGATAAAACTGGTTAAATTGCCTTATCAAAATCTTGCTGCATGGTCTTTAAATTGTTTTTGATTGTGCAATTATGTGTCAAGTTTTATCTCAGAAAAAAGTGGTTGTGGTAAAATTGAGACTTTGGTTGT
The DNA here is from genome assembly GCA_034698745.1 of Megaphyllum sjaelandicum. Taxonomy (NCBI): domain Eukaryota; kingdom Metazoa; phylum Arthropoda; class Diplopoda; order Julida; family Julidae; genus Megaphyllum; species Megaphyllum sjaelandicum. The sequence goes on along the minus strand of JAQGBX010007368.1, from coordinate 8,213 downwards.
TTTTCACCCACTGGAATATTTATTTAGTTTTCTTGAATTGGTATTGTCCGCTTACTTTCTGGGTTAGCAGGGTCCTAATGAATTGTCTTATGAAATTTAGACTTGTAAAATTTGTCAAAATTGTCAAGTTTTATCAAAGAAAAAAAGGTGTTTGTTGTAAACATTTAGATTTTGGATGTTTTTCACCGACTAGAATATTTATTTAGTTTTCTTGAATAGGTATTGTCTGTTTACTTTCTGGGTTAACAGGGTCCTAATTAATTGTTTCATGGAATTTATACTTGTAAATTTTGTCAGAATTGTCAAATTGTATCAAAGAAAAAAGTGGTTGCGGTAGAAATTGAGATCTTATATGTTTTTCACTGACGAAAATATTTACTTAGTTTTCTTGACTAGGTTTTATCTGCTTATTTTCTGGGTTAGCAGGGTCTTAATTGTCTTATGGAATTCAGAGCTGTAAATTTTGCTTGCATAATAAAATATGCTTGTTTATTATAATACATGTAGACCGTACCAAACATATTTCGTGTAATAAATTGTATCCAACATATCTTGGATTATCTATTACCTTTGTTTTTCAACCACTAAGCACATTACAATTAACGTTAAGCACATCGCGAAATTTGAGGCAATTTGTCCACATTTAACTTGCTTGATTTGACAATTTCTGATGAAATCCAGCTGCTTTTGAATTCACAAAGCATGCCAATAACGACATATTTTGATTAAATCAAAACTCGTCTCTACCCATGAATAAAAGCAGAAAATATCAATGTTAAACTATTCAAGCGTTAGGTAATTATGCTGCACATAGTCATTTCATACCATGGATGTCATCCTCGGTTCAAATTAACTTTATGGAACGAGACGACAAGCATGTTTTTGGATTCGACTTTTGTTTTCTGATCTACAGTAGCTGTCTTATTTTTGGCCACTTTTTTTTTCATCTTCATTTTTTTTTAAGTTCTTCGTTGCGAAATGCAATTATTTGCTTGCCCCTGAGATTTATGCAGTTTACCCTCTGCTGCCAAAGATGTTTCGTTTAAAGAAAATTGGGAAAAATTGATCCGGTGTATTTCAGTGAAAATAGTCGAGCTAGGGAATGCACTTTGATGCATCATCATCATTCTTGCAGACTGTGTTTTTTTTTTCTTTTTGCTCTTCTGCTCGGTAGTAGTTTAAGCCTACTCGGTTACTCTTCTTCTTCGTATATTTTCAAGATGATAAAAAAGGGGAAAAGTGATGGGGCTGTTTTATGGGAAATCTGATTTTAAGACGATGACACTTTTCTTTGAAGAAATGTCAGAATCCTTAGGAGGAACAAAAAAAAGTGATTTTCAATTTGGAGATTGTCTGTTTAAAAGGATGACAGCTTGCTATTGCGAGTATTTCTTTTGTCGATATTTTTCCTAATAATTTCAAAATTAAATGAATAGACGGACGGTTTTCCACTTTCTTGATTTCTTTCGTTGGTTGAATCAAATTTTAAAAGTTGTAAACTTGCCATGGACAAGTTGACGATAGATGGCGCTGTTGGTAAATTTTGACGACCACGATGACCAATCTCGGTCTCTGGTCTTGACATTGTAGAGAAGTGAGGAATTTTTATTGTAACAGTGAGAAGTTTGAAAAATAATAATGAAGTTTTGTTTGTTTGTCTTTGGAAAAAAAAAGTAACTTCTGATTATCTGGAGGCATTGTGAAACAAAGTTGCAGATTTAAGGAATTGCGAAAGATATGGCTTGCTCGGAAACATTTTGAAAATCTATGAAATGTTTGATTATATTCTAAAAGATTGCTGGATGGGATGTGGTGTTAAACAATCAGGCCAGTCCATGAAATGTTTGATTATACAATTGTATTCTAAATGGTGAATGAATGGGATGTAGACCATGTGGTGTTAAACAATCAGGCCAGTTTTAATTTTCAAAATACAAAAATTGATAGGGAAATCTTGAAGAAAATAAGGTAATGAAAAATTAATTGAGACATCATATTTTTTTTATTGAAGTTTTTAAGGTTAAAGTAAACGTGCTTTTATTTTAAGGTGAAGGTGGGATGGTTCGGCTGCTCGTCTAGAAATTATGGAAATATCATTTTTATTTCATGTTAGGCGATGTCAGGTGGTTATAATCCCAAATGCATAAAAAATTGCCTGAGTAAAAGCTGTTCTTCCCCACTTGCCATCTGTGTGATAAGATTATTACTATAGTACATAACTTATAATCATAAAGATGGTCAGTGCGATTACACAGTATAGATGGCATCACTTGAATAGTATCAGTTGTTGCTCAGCAGAGATGGTTGCTCTATGTCCAGTCTGAATTCATCCTATGATTGAGTTTCATAAAAGTGATTTTAAACCTTACATTATCAAGACTGATCTAGTGATCAGTTTCACTAAATGTAAAAAGAAATAGCTTAAAAGTTAATTGTTTGGAATTGTGGGAAAATTGAGATAACGTTGAAAATGGTAATTACACTGTATACGCTTATATGCGTGAAGTCACAGATTCTGTTATCTGATTTTTGTTGAAAATGTAATCGTTGAAGACTTACATTTTACATTTGGTTGTAAAGATAGCGGATGAGACATTACGTGACGTGTTCGTGATTCAAGTCGATTATCCGAAGTCTTGGTTTCTGAAAATCATCCCTCGTGTTAAAAACTACCTTGCGATATATTTTGAAATATATTTCCGATGAGCAACACGTAGTTCATATTACCATGACAATGATATATTTCCATGTATCACACCCCACGTTCCGTAAATCAGACAACTCAATATCGTTCTTACTTGGCTTAATAATGTCGTAAACCAAAAATTGAAGATGTTTTGCTTTGTTTTCCTTTCTGAAAATAGGGCTTTATATGTTTATGGATATTTTAACTACAATGCATTAAAATTGTAATGTAATACAAATGCACTTACATAAATATGTTGAACAATACATCGAAAAAAACATTCAGAAACAGTTATTTTTAAATATATTGATATCTTTAAAATTGCTTTGAATGGTCGTCACCCTGCATTATACTGCATTTCAATATATGTTAAACTATAAATTTATTGTTCTCAAATGCATTATAATAAACTTTTTTATTAGAAAACTGCATATGGATGTACTGTATTTTTAGATGTAAAATTTCTAATCATTTTAAAATATTTTAAAGATTTTTTGAACAGTGTCCATTTTAAAAATTGGGTTATGTTAATGGGTATTTCAACTGCTATGGTAAACTTACATAAATATTTTCAACAATACATTAAAAATATTGTCAGAAACAGTTGATTTTTAAATGTAGTGATATGTTTTAAAATGTATTTGAAGTTTCGCCACCGTCCATTAATGCATTACAATATATTTTAAACTATAAATGTATTGTTCCAAATGCCCTACATCGAAAAAAAAGCTTTAGAAATATATTTTTAGAAATGAATTATTGTGATAATAAATGGTTTTTTTAAATACATTTTTAAAAAACAGAAATGTATTTTTAGCTTTGAAATACATTTTAAAAGTTATTCAAAATATGTATAGATTGGAACAATCCAAGTTATATCAAAATAATTTTAAATGTAGGCAAAATATATTTTCAAAAGCATTTTCAATACCAAATAAAAGATATTTTCATTAAAATATATTTTACAAAACAAATAAAGAAATATAAATTTAATGTATTTTTAAAAAATATATTATTTTAAATGTATCACAGGGTATTTTTATTTTGATGTGGTGCATTATAATAAACATTTTTATTATTAGAAAATTACCAATGTATGCATTTTAGATGAGGCATTTTAACAACGCGATAAGACTTCAAAGAAATCATAAAATTGTGAAAAGAAAATGCCTTTGAAAATATTCGCAGTATTTACAATAGATGTTGCCAAGAAAGACTGATCGTAATCGTCGACCAGTCCAAATAACCAGTCATTTCTTGTGGCGCTGCTGTCCAATCCGAAGTTAAACGCAATTAATCGTGAATTAAGCTTTGCGCGAGTGAATTCGCCAACGAAATAAAGTATGCAAACGAGGATAATCCTGGGGTATAAATAATAAATATCAATATGATAATGGGCGACGTGCAGGGGGTGAATTGGGACTGTTTTATCAAAATAAAAGCATTGTGACGCTGGGCGTTCTGAGCCGTCACATCCGAAATGTTCGAGCGAAATGCGTATAAAATTTGATGAATGTTGTTATTACGGAGCATGTATTATGCATGAGTTCATGCTTTCAAATTACGCTGCGTTTCATTATCACCGTCCTGTACAGTAGATGTAATTGCTGCATTGCACCCTGCTGCACAATGCATGCTTGCAACGTTGGTTTGCGCCAAACCAAAACCGCACTAAATCCATTAAATAATGAGTTTAGACAGTTATGCATATTTAACGAACGGATCCTTCAACTGCAATATTATCTATTTGGTGGGAGGTTAATGGATCGCGTCGCGAAACCCAGTTCTTGGGCTCGACTTTAACCGAATTGACACCGAATTAAAACGTTTTTGACAACCTTTAAGGTCGGATGGTCGATGCTCATGCGAAGTCGATCATGCATATGCTCGCAGATGCTACAGTTTTGGGGTACATGCATGCATGCATATCAAAATCAACAATCTTGTCCAAATGTTTTAATGCAGTAATATTATTAGAAGAGTCATTGCTTATTCGGTTGTTTTATTTTTAATTTCTTATATTGGTTAAACAATACTTATTACAAAAACTGAAATTTCATAGCTGTGACTTTTTATACATGTAGGTTTTATTTCTCAAAATGAATAACAGGGTACCCCCAGATCGGGAAAACCTAGAAAAGTCAGGAAAATGACTAATTTTGAAAAAGTCAGAAATTCAACGTATAGTCGAGTACAAATTTGCAAAATTTTCCACGTTTTCTGAGGGCAAAATTGCAAAATTCTATCCTCGAAAAGGGTAAATTTGCAAAACTTTCTACATTTTCTGAATACAAAAGTCGAATTTTAACATTTTTCTTTTTCAATTTTAAAAATTGCCATTAGTAAATTTTGAAAAAACATTTCACAGTGTCGATTTTGCAAAATTTGTCAGTTTTTGACATTATTATATTGGTCAGGGAGATTTTTTTAAAACCTGGAAAAGTCAGGGAAGTTGAAAATAAAATTTGGGGGGGGGGGGGGGATACCCTCAATATAATGTAGGTAATGCTTGAAAATCAATCGGGGAATAATCAATATTCTTTTTCCCACATAGAAAAAAAAAAAAAAAAAAACTTTAGAAATATATTTTCAGAAATGCTTTTGTTTTGTAATAAAAAGTTTTTTTTAAAATACTTTAAAATGTGTTTTATAGCTTTAAAATACTAAAATATTAAAATTATTTATAGATTGTTATTTCCAATTATCGTTTAAATGTATTAAAACATATATATTTTAAAATGTCTTTAAAAATATCAGAAAAATGCATTCTTGAAATGGTATTTCATAAGATATTTTACAATTACATTTATAATACTGTTCCATTGTACATGTACTTACTTACAAATTCGTGTACAAAAATATATTTTCAAAATTTTAACTTTTAGTGGAAATGTCACTACTGATCATTATCTTGTTAACAACTTATCGATCACATGCATGCTTGATTATTTTGACAAATAATGATCTGCTTTACTCTGTGAAATATGATTAATAAACCTACATTGTAAATATTAAATTTTGCAGCAATTTTTATTTTGGTTTAAATATATTTAACAAAATATTTATTTATGATACGGTTTTCTAAATGCATTGGAATAATCACAAATTAAAACCTGTTTGCCTGTTTGAAAATACATATTTTATAATCTTTTTTAAATATACATTTAAAAAAATAATGCTATTTTTTTAATTCAAAAATCCATTGCTGTATATCTTTACCTAAATGGATTTGTATAGTAGGCCTACATTGCTAGAAGTTTCCTTATAAGATACATGTATTTTCTCTCAAATTTATTTTACAGAACATGCGAAGAAACATAAATTTAGTGTATTAAAAAAATATTTTATAGTAAATTACTTTTAAATATATTTTGCATATGTCAAAAATGTATTTTTATTTATCATAAAGCTGAAAATAATTTAACTTATCTCTAATATAGCATATAAAATGTACTAAACGCATAAATACAGCTATACGGTTTTTTTGCAATTTTTTTTATCTGAATTAAACATATCTTAAGTGCGTTTCAAAACAACTTCAAAAATACAATCATCTTAAAAATGCATTTCCGAATAAGATCTCAAATGTATCGAAAACGTTGTACTCTCTGTATTGGATATACAGTACATGTAATATCAACATCATATATTGTTTACGTATAACGAATTGGAAGCATATTAGCTTTTTTAATCTTTTTCTAATATTCAAATACGATTTTTTTTTCTGAATAATCTGGATTGTAATGTCACATCTTTGCTTTTCTGAAATCCACGAGGATTTCAATTCTCCATTGTACTCGGAAATCCTTTCTCGGATGTGATTTCTGCGATGAACGCAAACAGGAAATTGATTTTAGTTTTCCGAAATTTTATGCTAAATTTTCCGAGTTAAAATTGAAAGTGCAATGGTAATTCAATAAACGTTCAGTCGGAAATTCCTCAGGCGCACTATGGACCTGCATTTCAAGTATTTTCCTCCAATATGCTAGTACGAAAGCTAGGGCTATTTATCTTCATATAAAATTCATTGTCAACTCCTATATGCGCAAATTTGCATTTCTTGGCAATATTGTCGTCGGGCCTTTTTTTTTTTTCTGAGAGAGAAATTCGAGCGCATTTATCACAGTCAAAATTCCTGGTAATGTCGACTAAAAATGTGCCATTGATGAACACGCATTTTGTCTCGCAATATTTCTCCCTCCAGCATATCCGGAAATTTATTGCGAAAAACTGCGGGGATTTCAATTCGCCTATTTTCAAACATTTACAATCCAGAAATTAACGTTAAAATGAAGAGAAATGGTTCTCGCTTGGTAGCCCTTCAAAATCAGATTAACCTCTTATTTCATTAGGAGTGACAAATGGCTTTTTTAGCGAGCGTATTTCATGCGCTAATATTTATAACTTGCTAATATATCACCGAGCCTATGAGTCTATAGATTCTGAACATGCTTGCCGTGCCATCTAGCGTGAAAAAACGAAAGTTACTCACACTCGATGATCAATCATCTTGGGCGAAGCATTTTTTTAAGATCTTCTTTCTTAAGAGCCGTTGCACCTACTTAGGTTAAAATCTGAGGTTTGCTAACTTTAAGTTAAAAGTTGACTCCAGGTTATCCTTCGGGTTAGATGTTTGTGTTGCACCAATTAACTCTTGATCAGCGAAATATCCCCACGGTTATGGAACCCATGTTTAACCTGCTGAACCAAAATGGAGGACAGAAAAGGAACTAACACGAATATTTCGAATATGTTTTTTTTTACTTGAGATATCCAATGCACGCACTTAAAAGTGAACAAATGGGATATTTGAATTTTTCTCGAGCAATATATTGCGAAAAGACGAGGTGAATTTGTTGCTGAATTTCATGCAAGTTTAGGCGTGTCCGAAAACTCAAGTTTATATTCTGAGCATTTTACTAATTATGGCGTTTTTAAAATAAAAAATTCAAAACTGAAAAGTAATTCGATTTTCCAGGTTTTTTTTTTACAATTTGATTTCTCATAATTTGCAACTAACATGTCTTGGCATTTAGAACAAGCTTTCTAATTTTCAGAAATATAGCAACAAATGGCCTCGTGTGTAATGGCCTTAATACATTTTTTTTACTAAAATGTATTGCTTTTGAAAATTGCAATGTCTTGAAATATTAATCATTGGGCTTTAAAAATATATTGCACAATCTTTGACATGTATACGTTTATGTGAACTAGCTTTGAAATTTATAATGAAAAATGGGAAGTACATTTACAAAATAATATCGTTGAAATATTTTGTGCATGATTGTGAGTTAGTATACCTAACTTCGGGTATGTTGTCTCTCAATTAAAACCTGTTTAGTCAGTTTTGAATCCTATTTTTGTCGATTAAACTATATTTAATCGCTTATGTTAATTTGAACAGATAAACGAATTAATAATCCTTAATTTATGCATGCATGATGTTGATTTATATTGTGGTAATCCAATTTGACGTCGTTGCAGCCTTTTAACAGTAAATACGGATTAATTCGATCCTGATATTTAA
>JAQGBX010007367.1:0-11505 GCA_034698745.1 Megaphyllum sjaelandicum | reverse complement strand
AAACCAAAAAAAATACAGAATCATCATGTCCAAGGGTTAAAGCAAGATGTAACGTGACTCATCTGTTATCTGGTCACTTTTAAGGTATATCGGCAATGTAAAAATTGCAAAAAAGACAACACACACTGGTCACTGTACACAATAAACAGGTGGTCACTGGTAACTATACAGAGAATTTTTATGAAGGAAATGTACACTAAAAAAATTACACTAAAAAGTGGTCAACATAAACAGGTGGTCACCTTTCCAGGTTTTGCTATATAACCAATATTCACGATATTCTTTTTACGGATTTTATTTTCAGAATTTTATCACAATTTTTTTAACATTTTTGAAACTTGCTTGCATTTTATATAAAAATTGGCAGAATATTACCATTTACATATCACAAAAACTAAAGAAAACATATGCCGTCTCAAATAAACTCAAGTCAAAGACAACCAAGTTTTTGTTTTCCAAATGCAATGCAGAACATTCCTAACTTACATGTACAAAGAGTGTTAATCTTGAACATTTTTTTTTTCAAAATGGTTCCTAAATGTCAATTGCAGAGGATTTTGTGGATTTTATGAATATGTTTGAAAGTTTAAAAACTATTTACACAAATTTGCACCAGTGCATCGATATCACGTTGCAGTAAACTCGTATTGCATCTTTTTAACATGACTAAAGATTCGCATAGATCTGATCAATAGGTTTCAATAGATCAATTTAACAAAAAAAAACGTGGTACTACAAACGGGACATCAGTGGTGACCACCGTCCATGCACCTGACTTCATTGTATATCCCGTTTCCTATTCATGACATTGTCCCCCAATTGGGTACAACCCTGCCCATGCAAGGTGCATTTCATTAAAATGTAAATATTTGGAATTAATTTGCCATCGCCTAATTAAGCCCACACACCAAATTTGGGATACATGATCAGTATGTAGGACACACGCTCCGCAAAAGCTGTCAATAGATTTTGAGAAACAATTCCAGGAAATGTAACATATACTAAGTGGCGCATATTATAAGTAATGTATACCGCATTTAGCCTGGAACCATACTGTTTTTTCTCCGCAAAATCTTATATAAATATTGCGAAATAAATGTACCTGGCCTCGAGCCAAATACCTGAAAATACATAATATCATTTAAAAGGCGTGACAGAAAATTTGTTTATAATATAAGGTTTGCGAGTTTAATCGAGGCATCATATGGTCACGATACATTTTTTTTTAAAAAAAATTCATTTTACGTAATTTTTTTATGTAAGATTGCCGTTAGTTCTGAAAAGTGGATCTTTACCCCATTATGTTTAAACGAGACAGGTTCATTCCTCCCAATATGTTAACTAGCTCTTATTTAGTGTCCAAATTTCGGTCAGAAAAAGATTTTAAGAACATCCATGTCCACCACTTCCTGCGGGGCTGGCAGGTGGCGCTGTTAGCAATTCTAAACATGAAGTTAATCACAGTTTTTTGAGTTTAATTACTGGACTGTTTATGATCAACATTACAATTGTTGAAATGCAATGTTTCTGAAACTTGCCTTTAGCAGTTTTCTAAAGCAGTTTTCCCTATCCAAATCATGGAATAGAAATAAAATAAAAATCATAGTAATTACATTTAATCACACCTTTTAAATGCCCAATTTCTATAAAACGTCATCAGCAGGACTAATCAAACTTTCAGTGGTGCCACTATGCTATAGCAATTAAAACTAACACAACAACTATATATACAGTAAAACCTGGAAAAGTGACCACCTGTTTATGTTGACCACTTTTTATTTTATTGATTTTTCTAGTGTACATTTCCTTCATAAAAATTCTCCGTATAGTGATCATCTGCGTACAATGACCAACATACAGTAGCATTTTTTTTTGGTGGTCAAACTTAACAGGTTTTACTATATATGCATGTCTAGTTTTACCTGGCCATGGCGGTGGCGTTTACGATTTTTGCAAAGATATTCACCCGAATAATAACTTTTCAGAAACTTAGACACTAATCTCATTTTTAAAGCGTGTTGAAGAGAGCCATTTCATTGTTAAGTCGAAGTTTGAAATTTCATAAATTCATATTTTGCAGGAAAAGTCATTCAGCTGTAGAAAGAGCGTCAATAAAATGTATTGTTTTCTGCATAAATAAAACTAAACAGGCAGCAGAGAAGAAACGGAGGCCGATTATTTTTCAAATAAACAACAACGTTAAGCTGACATGTAATATTAGAGAGCCTATAAAACCAACCATTCACTTCCCTAAACATGTTTGCCATCTTCACCCTAATTTAGGTAAAGTAGATGCAAATTCACACATCAAAATTACACCATTTTAAGTCATAAATACATGTACGGGGAATATTTTTCTACCTATTCTTATTCAAATGATTCTTAGATAACCCTCCCATTTGGGCAATAGAACAAGATGACCAATTTAGGTCAATTCACTCGATCTCACACGTACAACCACTATGCAATGATAATGATTATACGAATAGCGTTTGCGTGTTAAGAACTATATCACTTCTCTAGATCTTCGTTAACGACTTAACAGCCTAATTGCAAAGCGAGCTGAACAAATGCACGCCATAGAATTAAAATTCGAAAAGTTAATTTGTAGAATATAATTAAGGCTAATGACCATGTTAAAAGTAAGGCAAGATAACACTGAAGTTTCCTTTAAGGTTTTACATATATCCAGACGAATAGAAATCGTAAGTATGACGACAACGTTCTACAGCTTGTTACGGAATATGTATACTGAAACAGCATAGATTTACTGATTGCATATATTCTTACAAATTCCATTTAAACGAAATTTTACTGTTCCTTTAATCGACATCAAGCTAGCGATTTGTATTAATTTGTATATCTCAAACTAATAAGAAACTACATGTAAATGTTATTTTACCTTAATGTAAATACCTTTAACAAACTTAAGTAAGCGTTAAGTTGTCTAATCACCGTACTACGGCATCTATAAGGTGTCAAAATAAACACACGCCTTTAGAAATTAGAATACAGTAAAACCTGGAAGAGTGACCACTTTATGGTGTATTGTTTTTTTCTAGTGTACATTTCCTTCATGAAAATTCTCTGCAAAGTGGCCAGTGACCACCTGTCTATTGTGTAAGGTGACCAGTGTGTGTTGTCTTTTTTGCCATTTTTACATTGCCAATGTACCTTAAAAAGTGACCAGATAACCGACGAGTTATCGCTTAAACCCTTGGACATGATGATTCTGTACTTTTTTGGTTTTGTGGTTTTTTACTACGTGCATTACTTGTACAGTCTACATGTATAAGTGAAGTGTAGGCTACATGTTCATTATTTTAATTTAATTCAGGCATTCTTTGTATAATGATCACCTATGTACAGTGACCAACATAGTATTTTTTTGGTGGTCACTCTTAACAGGTTTTACTGTAGTCTATTAAATATATATATATATAAGAGACAATAGAAATAATAGAAGAAAAATGGAATGGACGCGACTTCTCTTTTGAAACTAATTAATACAATTCAACTTCAGTCGAACCTCTTTAAGACGAATAAGGGGCGTCAAAATTTGCTTGTTTAAACGGTTCGTAAGGATTAGTTAGATAAAACATGACTAACATTTCGAACAAAATAATTATCTAAGTTTGGGTGAAATTCTACCCCACGTACATGAATGGGAAGGTGTTTATCGGGAAATTCTTCTTTGCAGCGAACCTTTTCTCATATTATTAAAAGTTTGTTTTCACAAAACATATATCAAATCAAAGTTTATTCACAAAATATGGAAAGGAATAGACAAGATATTAAAACAAAACTTACAGCCAACATGCAGCAGGAATGCTCAAGAACAAGAAAATTCATTTGTTTTAGCCGAAAATGTTGAATATTCTAATTCGAAATTCGTCTTAAACGAAGAAATTATTATTAATCGTCCATACCCAATAGACGGGGTAAGTGGAAATGCGTTCGTGCTTTCAAGAATTCGAAAAATTCCAAGTTCGTTTTAATGAGTTTCCACTGGATATTGCAAAACAAATCCCATTTTTTTCTTATTTAAAGCAAATAATGTAATAAAACCCACCATGGCTCAACCTTTTTTTAAAAAAAAAATATCAACAACAAAAAAAAACTTTTATGAAAATATATTTATGCATCTGCCGTATATTTTTCACAAAACTTTTAACTGAATTAAAATTTATAAATTTAACTAAAAATAATAAACATCTTCAATTATAATGCATAGGATTTTGTAATACTTAATTATATTCAAGGGACCAATTTCATAAATTGGCCCCTTGAATATAACAATTTTCAAGAAAGCCAGACGATAAATTCGTCTAGAAATGTTGATTTGCTTTCATCGTTGGACGTTTTCAAGAACATTCAAAAACTGTTTTTTTGTTGCTACCTGCTTGAAAAATTTAATTCCGAGCCAGCATAAAGCCGGCCACTCTAATCAAGTTTCTTCGGTGCCTATAACCAGTCTTCCGCTATTCCTATTCCCAGACTGTCACCCAGACGGAAACAGACAACAGCAATATCATCTTGAGGCAGGAACATCTGGCCGTAAGTGCGATAACTATGCAAAGCATCCCAATTCAAATTCAAATTGAAACTTAATTTATTCTTGCTGAAGCCAAATTGAAATTCGGGCCATTCAGGAGGCACAAAAGGATAGTAAATAAAAGAAGAACGTGGAATGCCGGGAAAACAGGAAGTCGACTCTTCCCTAAGAGGAAGTACGACGAGACCGTCGAACGGGACCCGTATTAAACGTAATGATTAACTCCTAACTTTCCCTAAGGCTCAATGCGTCTTATATCCGGGGGTCTGTCTCGTTGAAAACCTCTGTTACGCCATTGTTCAGTCAAAATTCGAGACTTTCGTGATGTTCCAGGTATGAAGGAAACAACAAAACCTTGTTTTTTGGTTTTGTTTTTCGTTTTTTTAGTTATCCCCCATACAAGTTGGTCACTTACCCCGAAGTCAAAAGGTCTGACATGGTTTCCCTTTTAAATTTACCTGAAGAGGTGAATGGTGGACATGTGCCACTGAAAGATGCAAGGAAATTTGTTACTTAAGATTGTATAAGGAGGAGTGGAGGACAGAGGTGTCCTCGCTACAACGGAAGCACTTCTTAACCTCAAAGAAACATGAGCACAACCTAGAGGGCGCCACTATTTTTTAGAGCGTGCACTACATGGAGCGCCACATTTTATTCCTACAAGAATACATGTTTTTCCGGTTATAAAAGAAAATATAATCTATACATTGTACAGTGTACATTGTCTCCACGCATTTCTTGCTAAGCTAATGTACTCAGAAAATGTTTTGAAAGTGATTTAACCGCAATATTTTGTGAATCGTACTTTGGCATGCAGACGTAAGTCACTTGTGCAAAATCGACAAGTTATTGCTTTTAAAAAATTCACCCAATGTTATCATCGTTTTTTAAACAAATTAATGCATTCCTTTTGCACAGGTGACTTCACGACAGCCAAAGTACGATTAGTAAAGCTTCTGTCTGAGTTCCTATACTATTAATTCCTTTTATGTCCAATTTCATTCGCAAGGACTAAATTGGACAGCTTTTAGCTCTGTAGCACAAGTGTAATTACTTTTACTGTATTTAGAGCGAATACACATTTTTAAATTATTATTGTTGTTGTTGTCTACACATACTGTACATGTATATGGTCAAATTATAATATACTGTAGTGATTCATTCATCAAATTAGTCAGAGAATCTGATCTTCAAAATTGAACATACAGCAACTGCAAATCCAAATTGCCAAAATCCCTTGCAAGTTATCAACTAAAGTAATTACATTCTATGAACCAGAAATACAAATGATCGATGACCGAAAGTGAGAAAAAATATGACATTTTTGAAACATTGGTTTGGGAAATGTACTGGTTGCGATAACATGATTTTATCATGTTACAGCAACACTGTCTTAAGTTTTAAACAGTTTAGTTTTTTGTGAGTTCAAGTAGCAAAGCTTCAATAATCATAAAAAAAGACTTCAAGATCTTACAATTAAACTGATGGTGGAACCGGAATTCGTAGCAGGAACAGAAGCAATGACGCAAGAATATAAGTTGTAAATAAAAACCAAGTCAAAAAATCGCTGGGGGTCAAATCCCATTTCGCAAATATTTTGGTGTGTCTGGTTCTCCAGTACACGGGTAGGAGTGGCGCCAGGAGGTGACCTACACCTTGTACGAAAAGAAGGCAAAAATTCCACCAGCAGAACATCAACGTGAAAAGACATAAAAAAGGGTCAGGGTGAGAAAATCGCCATATTGAGCCTAAAATTGGTGCAAGGAGTAAGTAACTGTGGATGGACATCGATAAGTATATGACACGAATTCCAACAGGGCACGAACGAAAAACTGAATTAATTTCGAATAAAAGTTCAAATGGCTAAAAATGGAGAACCAAAAAAATGTGGTCAATGCCAGAAATTTTGAACATTTGTGTTATAACCCATATTAAGAGAAGCCTGGAACTAGGATAACATTTCAATGAATCACTATGATGGTGGAAACTACACACCCGAGTATCAAAATGACGAACTTATTTGGATTTTGTAAAATGACGTTCCTGTCCATTCTTATTCCGCAATGCTTTCAGGTGAAAACTTTACTGCGCATTTTCATCAAAATGCTTGATGTCGCATTGTGCTTTTTTAATCTCATTCATAACCATTTTTCACCCTCTTTACTATATACTACTTCGACTTCATCTTTTCCAAATTAAAAACAGCTCGGGTTCTTGTTTTGATTTGACTTGCGTCGTAGTCCCACATCGAAAATAAAGCTTTAGAAATACATTTTTAGAAATGTATTATTGTTTATAGAAATTTTTTTTAAATACATTTTGGAGAAATGTGTTTTTAGCTTTAAAATATATTTTAAAAGTTATTCAAAATATGCATAGATGGGAAGATCCAAGTTATTTTAAACAATACCGTGCCAGAGTATTTTTAAATATGTTTTAAAATGTATGCAAAATATATTTGCAAATGTATTACAAACAATATTTTAAAAATTCATCTTCAATACGTTTTAAAATGTAGTTTTTAATAAATCATAAAATATATCTTCAATACATTTTTAAATGTATTTTTTATAAATTTTAAAATTTATTTAAAAATACTCTGGCATGGTATTTGGATGTTCTTGGATGTTCTTGGATAACTTAAATGTTCCAATCTATGCAAATTTTGAATAACTTTAAAATGTATTTTTAAAGTTATTACCACAATACATTTCTAAAAATATATTTCTAAAGCTTTTTTTCCATGTGGGATGAAAAAATTTACACTATAATGTATAGGCTATGACTTATTTGGAAGATAGAATAACTTATTCAGATGTTAAGTATATTTCATGGGATTTTTCAGCAATTTACTCTATATTTTCCACGGCGATTATATAAATGTAATATTTATCAGCAAAAACAGAAGATTTCTTTATGATTCCTGAGTTTTCTATGCTACCCTAGCTATCAAGAATGAGGACAGGAATCCAGTGCCAAATGAGGTGCTATAGTGTTAACTGGTAAGTAAACGATAACAGCGAGAAACATTGCATTACATTAATTTCGTATGTGTGAACGAGCGATTTTCATTTCATAACATCGATTGAACTATCGATGTTTATTCATATATCTCGAAACTTGCATCCTTGCTTGACACCTGGAAGATTTATGGAAGTTGATGAGTATTTTGTTGTTGAAGTAATATTCAAGTACAGTACTATTAACTGCTATAGATAGTTATTTTGTCAAAAATCATTCATTTCTTTAATGTGCATCGCAGTTTCTGCTCTTTGCTATTGATATCTATACAGTGAAACGAAAGATGAACTATTGTGGGAAATTGAAAAGCAAGTGATAGAAAATAATTTAATATAATACCATACATTCTCACTTCTCACTTAAGCACGGCATTAATTTATATTTGTCTAAATAATCTACTGTTATCACGTTTACCAGTTATCAAAGAATGAAGGCTTATGTAATCATAATGTCAAAGCAATAAAATACCAGAAAAGCTGGTCGACCTAAAAGGGAAAAATGACGTCATTGGAAGGAAATCCGAAGGAAAACATTGCTACCTAGATAACTATTCTGGTTAGAAACATGTTTTCAAGAAAACAACTTGCCAATAAAACACACATATTTTGACACATGTTATTGGTTTTAAATAAATTCGACTTCATCACGGACAACTATTACTAAATGGAAACTTGTATAGTACAAATTTCTGTAAAACTATGTAAAAATCAACATAATTTGAATTAAAGAATTTTTTCGACAATATTAAGAAATATATTGTAAAAACCTGTTCGAATTTTACTTGAAAAACCCAGTATTTTCTAGGACAGAACAAACAAGTTTAATTTCCACCGAAGGCGGCTTATATGCAGCAATAACTTATTAATAAATATTAAGTGAAACTTTGTACTATAATAATAATACGTGTATATATGTAATTATGCAAAAGTAATTAACCTCTTAATGATTCTTTCATTCAGCACGATTTCAAAAAAGATAGCACAGAAACCTCTATTTGTTGAAGACGTAATTACGCAAAACATTCGTGTTTGACCCATCCTACCCCTGACAAATAAGGTTGTATGGGTTTTCAAAGATGGACTCCTAATGTGTTCAATAACCGAACTCCGACCTCACGCTTATAACAACTTAACCCCATTCATGACCACAAATCGAGTCATAGGCCATTGAAAATTAATTGAAATCGTGGGGGGAAATGCTGCATTCTAAAATTAATATCTGGACTCGTTTCCATATTTAAAAAAGAGGTTCAACGCAATTAGTACCACTCTGTTTACAATCTATTGTAAATTGTCCCAGTGTTTAGCCCATTAAACCAAAACGCCACATAATGATGACCGCCTCTCACACAAACGAAAATACAACAGAGAGGAAAAGCTAAATACAAAAATTTCCAGCATTTTTTTTTCACATATTATCCATTATGAATTATCCAACCTTTACTTAACTGGGTTAGCGCATTCATAAAACGATTCAATTATATTAATTGAAAGCGCGCAGAAATATGACGAAGTGGTGGCAAATAGGTTATAGCTTTCACACTTGCAATTATTATCTTCAATAAAAGTAAAAGTGTACAGCGTTGGTCAACCTGGTTTGTTTTGGTTGTCTATAGTTGGCTGAGCAGTTGAGCATGCATGCACTCGAGGTACTCGAGTATGGGTCGCTCAATTGCGCATGCCTGAAAATTTGCCGGCATCCGCTAAGAGTAGGCCTACATCGTGCAAAAAGTTAGCTGAAAAACAGTGCATCTATAGCTTGTTTACAAGTCTTTTTTTGTTTTGGAGTAATCGTCTTTCGATGACTATATTCATAATAATGTGTTTAAAATAGTGTCTTCGGTCACGGTCAGTTTTCGTGTTCACAAATTTAATCGAAAAGCTATTACACTAAACCATATGCGAACGTGAGCTGCACATGCTACATAAATGGCTAAAAAACCATGTTCAATTTCATTGCATATCCATACTAAAAAAGTGAAGCCCCTTCTGTATCTGACATATATCTCAGCTATTAAGGCAACTACAGTAAAACCTGTTAAGAGTGACCGCCAAAAAAAATAGAATGCCTGAATTAAATTAAAATAATGAACATGTGCACTGTACTTATACATTTAGACTGTAATACACGTAGTAAAAAACCACGAAACCAAAAAAGTATACAGAATCATCATGAGCAAGATGTAACGTGACTCATCCATTATCTGGTAACTTTTTAAGGTACTTGGCAATGTAAAAATCACAAAAAAGACAACACACACTGGTAAGCGTACACAATAGACAGGTGGTCACTGGTCACTATACAAAGACTTTTATGAAGGAAATGTACACTGCAAAAACAATACACTAAAAAGTGGTCAACATAAACAGGTGGTCATTATTCAAAAGTGGTCACTTTTCCAGGTTTTACTGTATTTTAACCTTCTGTTAAGTAAAACCATTTGCCCGAATCCTTGTAGTAGAATCGGTACAATGTTACAACGGATTGCATTATAGCATAATATAATATTAAGTAAAAACTAAGAAAATCATAAAAACAACGAAATTACATACTGTACGTTGTTTTGGCATTAGTTTCATATATTATCGCTCTAGCTTTGGGCAATTTGATAATTTTCAAAAAGTTTACGGAATAAATAGTTTCGACTTACCTAAGAACAGAAGAAAAAAAGATGTATTAAAAATAGAACCCCAAGTTGGAATAATATTATAATTGCAATGCAATTATTAAGAAAACGTGCAATATTTTCAAGCTACGTGATAAAAAAATTCTTGTGAATTAATATAATGCACAGTCATATTAAGTGTTATGCAAAAATGCATTGTTATGGAAGTGAGAAAACACGATTCTGAATAGGTGGGCGAAATTTCCACATCAACGTCATTACGAACATGCTCTTTTAAGTGGTGCAAACATTAAAAGAATGCAAATTCATGAAAGTAAACATTAATTTTTTTAATGATGAAATCATATGGGAAGGGTTGGCTAAATATCAAAACGTTTCATATATTTTATTCTCAGTTTAATGGAAAAATCGTGATTAGACAAATTTAATGTTCTTATACTGTACGAATATTGCATGTTGCATGTAGTCATGAGGAGCATGCACACGTGACATCCTCATAAAAAGAAAATTAACTTTTTTGGGCAGGTGTTGAATGCTCATTGGCATCAACGTTCCAAAATACGAGTTTTAATGTCCAAACCTATATAAAATTTGGAATAATTCCACAATCAGAGGAACAAGGACCTCATTGAGGGATCACAGGGTATTCAACCAGCGCGTATTTCAGGAATGACCAAAGTGGATAAAAACGCGGATTACAACCTACACAGTTTCTGCATGATTACCCCCAGACGTGTGCTGGGCTGTGCACCGACATTTTATAACAGAACCCCCTTGACATGTAGGAGTAACACCTAAAAACACGAAAAACTCATTCGGTGACTCACACTTCTTGTTTTCATCACACACACAAAAAAAACATTTCTAAATGCCAGGACTTCATTATCCCGCATTGGCATCAATTCTTGAACCTGACATAAGTTCTGCAATCAAAATGTTACGTTGTTCAATTTTAACATTTACAATACATGCAAAGGAATTTATAAATACATATACTGTACAAAAATCCTTTGGAAGATACTACAAGTACTTCCCAAGGACTTATTGAAAAACCCAGCTGAATGCAATGAATAAAGTTGAATCCTGCATCAATCTCTGATCATTTAAAAGCATCTTCAAAAAAATAGTTTTTAACGTTATTTTTTTCAGAAAATGGTCAAATATTAAAAAAAATTTACACATCTATACTGTATATATCTCAAACAACTAAATTGTACGCATATCATAGTTTTGGAAACGACGAATATAACACTGGAATTGTGTTTAGCTTTATTTATCTTTACTTTTGAATTTTTCGATTCTT
>JAQGBX010007366.1:0-11508 GCA_034698745.1 Megaphyllum sjaelandicum | reverse complement strand
TCGGACGTCCGGTTTTCCTGAACCGCCCCCCCCCCTGCCCCCTGTCCGCCTGTGTCCCATTTTCACAACCCCCCCTCCCCCCTTGGCCGGACGTCCTTTATGGATGGCCCCTTAGTGTATACCAATTAATATGCTTAGCGAAGAAATGTCATAAATACTCATTAGATGAAACAAACTTAGTTTGGAGTTCGGTGGGTTGCGGGCTTCGATATACAGTATATTCTTGAATTAAATGATTCAAAATGGCAAGAATTTAAAGGTCATGGGTCCATGTCGTTCTGGTATACATGTTTATCGTCGGTACTATTTGGTAAGTGAAATTTCATGATAAGCCATTTACATTTTTAAGTGTAAATTTTGTTTTCAGTTTGTCATGGATACAGCGCACAATGGAGTTAATTGAACAAAGGCAAACATCCCACAATGAATTAGCTCATTTTAATTTTGTCCAACGATATCAAACTAGGACTGCTTTTCACCGAGTTACTTATCCTTACAAGATAATTGAAAAACCGTGAAAATTATAGCGAATATTTTTGAAAATTTTCAACAAAATCCGATGTGGGAGACTATTTTAAGGAGAAAAGAATTTGCAAAGTAATTTTTTGCTAAACAAAGTTAGGTTTAATCTTTTTCGTCGATTCAATGACTCCTTGTTCTTATCAAGCAGGCAAACACGCATAACACATTTTAAATAATTTATTGATTCTTTGGGGTAAATCTTTTAGCTTTATTGCAAGCACCTTGAGCATTCAAGTGCAGAAATTCATTAAATTACGACCTTAATCGGGATTTGAGTTTTTTTGCAATAATAAATACAAATTTGTAATCAAAAGCTCCTCCACATGTAAACCATTAGAACGTTTAACATGTTTGGATCATTGGTTCAATGCAAAACTTTCATCTTGAGAACAAGATGAATCTCTCGATTAGTCTCTTGAATCAATGACCCAAACATTTTAAACATTCTCTATTCCCCAAATATTTTGGTTCCATATTTGCTAACACTTTTCTAAATTGCTCTGTTCAATGCTGATCAATTCATTTAACCTTAAAAGTACATGTATATACCCATATTAAGGTTATCAGTGTTTTGTGATGAAGTTGGTATTTGTTGCAAGGCGGCGCTTTGTCGCCACCCATTATGAACTTTTCTTATTTAATGTAATACATCTGAAATACGTGCATTTAAGTTATATTACGAAATATTATCCTTAGGTGCGTTTTATTATTAAAATATGTAAATTCATCTTTAAAAAAAATATACTATTCATCCTATTTTGTTCATTAATAGTCAAGAATTAATGGAATCATGTTTTATTTACTTACAACTTTACTTGCATATAAAAATAGTATAATACTTAACGAAAAAAAAATTCAAATGACTAATAATTCACCTTAATATTCGATCATGACATCGAAGGGTTAGAAAAAAAAAGACTACACTTTAGAGTGTCTGAGAATCGAAGCCTGTACAGTCTTTTAAGTAAATAAATTTCATAATTACATGTATACAAGTAATAGTGCTCGATATTTTTTTATTCAATTTCATTTAGTTTTTATTACTGCGCACCCTAGATGTTAAGTAACTGGTAATTATTCGCCTTAATATCTTCATATTTAGAACTGCTGCACTTGTCTTATTTTATTTACGTGCACTGTACTTAAGTTATAAAAAATGAATGTAAGTCTACATTGTATTTGCAAAGCTATTTTCCTCCTAGGAGAAAAAATTATTTCACTTTGAAAACTTTCTAAACTTTGGTTTTCGTAAAAAACTGTCAATGATAAACAATTTCAATTATTTCTATTTGACTTTACTTTGAAAATTCACATATGCATGCATGTACTTGCAAATTACATGATTCAAAATGGCAATAATCTAAACAATTATTTCTAGTATTTTCTTCAAATTCCAGTCTAATTTCAGATTATTACTGAATTCAGATGACAGTGAACAGTTAACTCAGAATTCGTTCGTTTATTTTAAAAAAATTGCCATGAGAAAATGTACATATTACACGTTTTCCAAGATACGTGCATTTTCTCAATTGATTTCAAAAAATGTATTATAAATGCGCACCCCAGATGTTAAGTACCTGGTAATTATTCGTGTTAATTATTCAGTTAATTCCTACTATTTTTCACTTTATGCAATCCTTTTCGTTGTTTTCTGATGGCTTTTACATCTCTTTCAAATACACGCGTGTGCTTATGATGATTATTGCAAAACCTAGAGTACTGATATTATACTAAATATTACTAATAAACGTCCTTTATTACTTTTTAAAACGTAAAGAAACGCTTTACAGCCGGTCAGAATATTTCAATAAATTTCACTTTAAATTCATGCTCAATTTCAAATAAACAGATGCCATCTTATTACGGTATCTATATGTAGTTCTCATATTTCCTTACATACATTACATGTGTAAGTTATTCGAGAAATATTTATAGGATTTAGTCAACCATATGTACACCAATTAACTTCAATAATGAGACTTCATTTTTGTCAGTGTAAATTTATTCGCAATGAGGGAGTTAGTACATTTAAACATCCAACACTGCAAACATTAATTTCACAACAAGAGTTTATCCATTTTTGTGGTTTCATTTGCAGCTATTGCTAATTTTTTTTTTGGTTTTGTGAATAAACTAGAAACTACTCGGTACAATAGCAACACGAGTTATCATTTAACATCCTCAAGTGAAAAACAAAAAAATCGCAAATATTTATTAAAACGTATCCACAGTTTAAAGAAGATGTTTCGATCCGCATCAACGATCTTGGGCAATTGCAATTAAGAGCAAGCTGTCACCATCTTAACGGACCATTAATTGTCACTATAGCTTTCCTCGCATCCGGTTATTTGGTAATAATGCGTATGAGCAAAGTTATTGCAACTCACAAATTGCTACATGGGGCCATTTGCCGCACGAGAGCAACCATGTGCAGTAATGACAAAAACTATTTTGGCAAAACTGAACGCAGACTTCATTGGAAGGGAGCAGAGAACTTCATAATGGTCAGTAATGGTCATAGTACTACGGGTTTTTTGTTTGTCGTAGCAAGTACTGTTGGTCGCTATATAAGGCGTCATATGCATTCATGTAGAAACCGTGTGCATGTACCAAAATCCATTTATGTAGGCTACTTATACTTTGAATCTTAGTTCAAGCAAGAGCTTCAGTGAGAATGCGGTTTGGGAATAATGGCAAATGCTCAAAATGAAGCTTACATTTATCTCCAGACATGCTCTAGAGACAAAGCTTGAGAAAATGAAATCATGAGCGCCATATAGGACCTGCGACCGAATTAAAAATTAAAAACTAAGGGAATTTTCGAAATTATTTGAAAGCAAACAAAACGATGCATATTTTTTCAAAATATACCGTGAACAAAATTTTGGTTCTTGAGTTCCATGTAAGAAAATTTTGATCATTTACACAAAATGTGCACTAGTAAGAAGAGCAAAAACGTTCATGTGCATGTATTATCCCAACTAACCTAAAACTCATACAATTGTACGTGTACGTTTAAAAAGGGGTAACCTACATGTGTCTGAGGGGTTAATCCACCCTAGTCTACACTAAATAAAAAAGGGAAGCACAACGAAAGCATTCCGATGGCCACGGGTGTCCGAAAGAGAGGAACAGAGGGTAGAATGACCCCTTAGCAACAAACAAACAAAATTACAATTACACGTTTACTTTTACTTTTCCCCGTCAGCGAGACGTGTCAGCAAAATATCCCAAAACGCTGCTAAAAATCTTAAATAGTAACCAATCTGAAACGTACATGCACTGCAAAATAGATTGCATCTTACTTGTATTTATAGTGTATACGATAAATCAACATTATACAAAAACTATTCCTTAAAAATCATTTTGATTTAAACAGAATATAAGCAAGTACATTGTATAGCAATATCGTACGAAATTATATTATCAAAAATAACTGCATATCATTAAACATACTGTATATAGATATATACCCACACATAGACTGTACTGTAGAAGTACAGTAGTGTATATACAGTAGAATCCTTTTATAGTGATCTTCAAGGGACCGACAGAACTTGACCATTATATCCGAAAATTATTAAACCCGAATTAAAATAATGTGACCCATTGAAGGAGTACATTCTACATGTATACATATATATTTTTAGTTTTGTTACACAAGAATATACATTATTAACGTTCAAATGTACAAGTACATAAAATATCAAACAGTTTAACTTGGTGAAAAATGGTCCATAATTACCGTAAAGAAACATGATCAGAGACTTCAGAGCGTATGAAACTTTTTCGCATCCCCCCTTCCTCATTAATTATATCCGATCCCATATAGCATTGAAGTGATTGAACATACCAACCTCCCCCCCTCACTAAATGCGGATTATTATCATTATTTCCGGACATCGTTTTAAATGGATTCTACTGTAATACTCTGATCCCAAAAATATATTTTTCATTTATAAAATACACAACTTTTACCGAGATTTCTGTTGGGTTAATATTGATACGTTAATGTTTCACAATGGTCAGAAAAATTTAATTTGTTTTTCTAAAAATAATTATAACAAATTTCGTTTCCTTTTTTTTTTTTGTGCATGCAGTATTTTACAATTTTAAAAAAATAGCACAATATGTAGTAAACACATTGTATACAGTTCACCAATTTATCATGGAATACTAGTAAATTTGATTTGATTGATTATTGTTTCTGAGTTTCACCCTATGCTCGTTAGATGGGGCCACTTCGATTAACGCATTATTTGGAATTTACCGAAAAATGTAGCAGTGCAAACAACATGGTTTCGATAAAAAGGCAAACAAAAATGATGGAAAACACAATAAAGGCGTAATAAGGTCAGTCCGACAGGATTGAAGGCGATAACGAAGCTCAAATACGCTCAGAGAGCCCCTGTTTGAGGGGGGGAGGAGATGAGAAAGTTAAACGTCATTGTGTAGTTTTGGGAGCAAAGCGGTAAATTCCAGATAAAAAACGTGAATTCGACAAAAAATGAAACGAAAACGTATAGTTATCAACCAACATACAAAAAATATTAAGGAAAAAGTCTCAAAGTCCGATGTTTCCAAGTAGATAGCAACCACTTAATTTTTCCGACAAATAAGTTATACCCAGCAGGTAAACGATAAACGATGCTAACGACAGCATTATGCAATGATATAGGTATACACCTGTACCTGTACTTCATAAATCGAAAACTTATTACTTGAGCCTGGACACCAACTATACTTGAGCCTGCGCGCATGGACGTCAACTACTTGCAGCCTCTGGGAAAACAATGCGATTAAAGATTGTGATGGACTTTTTTAAAAAGAACGTTTCTTGCTCATTTTTCGAATTCTATAAAGTTATCTTGAAGTATACACACTGAGCGAGTAAATGATTTCCGGGAGGGAAAAAAATGAAACTACTTGAGATATACACGTTCCCGAAGCAGTTGAAATGAATCATGAAGACGTTACTCGCTTTCCCGATACATGTATACCTGAAACATTACACTACTAGCGGTAAAACCCGGCCTTTCTCGGGGAAAAATTGTTTTATGATTTTCTAACCAAAAGATGGCGCCATATGACCTGGATACATCCCGGATGGGGGACGGAAAACCTGTTTGACAGTTTGATGGTCCGGGGCAAATTAGAAAAGATTTATGGCCTTGTTATTCCTCACGGAGTTCGCGCTCCTAGGGGGTGTGTCACGAACGGCCAATCATACGGGCCCAAGCTCAAGCAAGCAAGCAAGCAAACGCCAATAGGATCGGTTAGCCGCAAAAACAAAATGGCGTCGTTTTCTATTTTATATATATAGATTTTGACCCTTAATTCAACTATCGTCAGTCACATCATGAGTATACATCGTATTTTAATCACTTACAGAGGGGTCAAAATTCTACGAATTATAAACAACAGAAATACCCAAGTCATTTTCGGAAATCATACTTGCATACGATATTAATTTACTGAATCAACTTGAAACGCGTCCATGCCAAAACTCGACAATCGTCGGTCGACGCGTCATCTACAATTAGACTACATGTACATGCTTTCCCCACGAAAACCCCTCGATTTTTAACCCACCATTTTACCTGGCTAGATGCCCTCAGGGTGGACATAAGAATAAATTATGAGAAAGAAAAAAAAAATGCGCCCTCTATGCCTCATTCGCCCAAGCACAACAAACCGCTCAGAATACCGTAAACAAGAATAAGGTTATAAAAACTCCCTCTCGAAGGAACCTCGATCGTTGCCGAAACAATGAGTTAACCCCAGGGTGACCTTTTCGTTAGGAGGCGCCCCCTAGCGCAGGGCGACCGAATTTCTCAATGGGGTCACGAGCGCTGATGTGACACAAGTCACAAGTCATGCGATTCGTAACATAACGTGAATTAAGTTTAATGACAAAACGATAAGTGCACGAAATTAGCACCAACACAATGCTTCGAAGAAGGAAAAAAAAAAAAAACACCCGCGCTGTGGAGTAAATACTCGACCCACGTTAAAGGGCGGGGCGCGCGCCAATCACTTAATGATCCCACCTTTTAATTGAATGAATTTTGCGTGGGTGCATTAATTGACTCGGGTGGGACAATAAGCATACAGTTTTGAAATGTCAGAAATTCTTAAGTTCATGACCAGGGAGTAAATCTTCGATAAAAAAAAGACCGTCATGCGCCCCTTCCCCAATGAATTGGGCGCCAAAATTTCGTTATATCCGAAAAACAAGTATTTCGTAATGAAATACATGTACAGTATTCCGT
This sequence comes from Megaphyllum sjaelandicum, assembly GCA_034698745.1. NCBI lineage: Eukaryota > Metazoa > Arthropoda > Diplopoda > Julida > Julidae > Megaphyllum > Megaphyllum sjaelandicum. The sequence continues at coordinate 4,714 of JAQGBX010007366.1, read as the reverse complement.
ACGTACACATGTAGATTTAATAAAGTCAGACAGCCAAGTATACATTCAACTTATTGTTCTAGGTACAGTAATACATGTAGATCTGATTCGATACAAACGAATAGCTACCGGTACAAATGAACATGCTACAGTCTAGATAACAGCTGATACATGCATTTTTATATCCGAATAATTTAAGTAGTAAGTACGTACAGTTTTTGTTGCAAGATTCAAGTTACGATTTGTAGAACTTCAGATTCCTTATCACCAAACCGAGTTCGAATATCTGTAAGCGCTCATATTTGCTATTGATGAACAAAGAACTGCTAGTGATATAGCTATACAGTATAAGGTTGGTCATAACTGAAATGTACAGATTTCGTTAAATTAAGTTTTCGTTATACACGAAAAGTGGAGTAATCGAAACATTCGATAAGTGAAGTATTTGTAATGTCCAAACAGTGCAAGTTATTCGTTTAATTTCGTTATATTCGAATAGTACAGATGAGGTATTCATTATGTTCGAATAGTGATGTATTAGTTATAGCGGGATGGAGATGTGGAACGAACTGAATCATCAGGCGGCACCAATCGACCATCACGCCTCCTGGTGCCATTCACAATTAATTGTATTAAATTTCACGCCCAAAATCAAAAATTTGGTGCGCTTAATTCACCTCTTTATGATCGCATTAAACACAAAAAAGGTGAATAGTCATCGTCGCGTAACGAACCCGTCGACCCCAAAACAACAAGGTCATAGGTCATCTAGGTACATGTCCACAGAGACCTCGATAGAGGCCAACATGGTCGCACTGCATGAGCGGATTTTCTCCATTCTTGGCGGGGAAGTTGGCGCAGAGAGCAGGTAGCCGTTTCAGTGCCCCCTGCGGCCATTTGGGGGAGGGGGGTCGAGGGTCATTTGCCTTCGAATGCTGGGTCGTAATGTCCCCCTCACTTCTATAAATGACCGAACAATGATATATCGACGATAGATTAAGCGTGAAAGTGGTGTCAACCTAAGCAGCAACAAAAGCGATGGAAGCGCCACCATGGGGTCGCTCGCCCATTAACCATCATTTGTCAATGCGAACGGCGGGACATTCCTTAAGTCAGCGATTAATCACCGACTCTTGGTTAGCCCACACACACTCGATTAGTTAACAGCCCCTTACATTTCGAGGGAGGTGTCTACAAATGACGTCATCTTTTCCACGCAAACCTGGCTCCCTTTAGCAAATGCATGGTTTCAAATCTAATCCACATCAGTATACCGTACACACTGTAAGGAAAACTTACCTAAACTGCCATTTTGCGCAATGCAAATATCACCATGCAAGCCCCACAGAGTCTGTTAGCAATACATGACTAGTTATTTTTTTCTTACCCGCATAATATCAAAAAGGTTCGGCCAATTTCGCCTAAATGGTTAGTTTTCACAATAGAGGGGTTCTTGGGGTGAAAACGTAACCGTTATTGCAAAAATCTGTCAGCACCTTAGTCAATTTCCCATACGCTTTTATTGAACTGGTGCCACAAAATAGTTGTCTCGGCAATTGTGAATGGATATTAAACGCATCAAAAGTGATCGTAATATACTACAATGTAGTATGCATGGTGTTTTAATATGGAGCCTGCAGGTGTCAGAAGCAAAAGGAAAGTGACTCATTTGAACACATGTGAATGTTTTGTACGAATGTGATTTACACTTATTAAACAATTACTTCACTGATGTAAGTCAAAATCAAGCGTTTGGAACACAACTGAACGCATGTTGGAGCACAACACGCGTTCCAAGAATAGAATAGAATATTGTGTTCCAAGAATGAATCATAGTGTTCCAAATCAAAAAATGCGTTCCAAGAACTGAATATACATGTATGCTAGAACCCATTATGAACGTAAAAATAGTATTTGTGTTCCATTATAGTTACACATTGCGTTCCAGAAGGCTGTAAATGACAGTTGAAATCCGTGTCAACAACACGTAGAATTAAAGCACTACACGGTGTACAGTAATTAAAACGTTTCGACTTACTTCAAAGGCCATGCTTTTGACCTTTAAAAATTATTATTTGGTGAAAAAAAAAGCACAAAAAAACCATTTCTTCGAAGGATTGTACAGCTATAGCTATATCTTCCTGGCATTCATTTCAACTTGAAAGCCTTATCTGACCAGGCTGGACATTATCAGTCATTCACTCACACAAAACATTTTTACGAGCAAACACGGTGAAGCGTATATATACATGTACATACGGTAAAAGTAAACTTCCTGTGAAATTCAAGGTATCATACATTATATCAGTTGTAATAGAAAGTGCCAAAACCGTTGAGAAATGACTGGTAGATCGCACTATACGGGCGATCATTACATAAATCTGCATTACTTTAAGATATACAATGTATCCGAAGACGATTTTTTGCAGCTCATTTCGCACCTTTTAAAGAGCTTCTCAATCACTCCGTGAAGTTTATAAAAAGCTGGTTCGCAACTTATAAATAGCTATCGAGTGATAAGCTCTTCAAACAAGTGACGCGATTGCACTTATATGCGACCTGTAGCACATTTAAGACGATCGTATAAAGTCAATATCACCAATTGTAAAAAATTGAAACGGTTTTAATAACCGTATATTCATCCTTCTTACTTTCCGGTCATAAAATAGAAATTTGGAAATGAAAAATCAAAATTGAACGTGGAATTTTTGCGTCAATTTTAAGCTTGCTATCATTCTTTAACATTCCGAACACCATGCTGCTCGCGATAAACTGACGATTTATTGTAGGCCTAATTTAGACTAATGTGCACGTTCAAATTTTTCCAAATGAAGTTGAAACATGTAAAACGTGTTACCTATATACACTATATAGGATAATCATGTTTAACCTAATACACGTTTATTAGTATACGATTAATGAGTATATATACGACATGAATTTATCTACATGTATATTTCTGAATAAAAATGTGACATTTGCTTCAACAATGTTTTGACAAATACAGTAAATGTATACATTTTTAGAAATTTCGAAAGTGGAAAATTTTTATAAAAATGCAAGCCAGCAATATATTAACAAGGCGTCTGCTGTTCCAACAGAAGTATGATTTATCATGCATGACTTATATGTTATGACTTATGTATAGTTTATCAACCAGGATATATAAAAAAAAATTTACACAAACTTGGGATATTAAACTAATCAAAAGCAAATGTTAGTAAAGGATGTGTGCTAAAGTAAACATGTACATTTTCATCATTTTTCCTCTAAACTTACATTCTGGTTAAATTTCGTTTCGGTTTAGCGTAATCTATAGACTTGTTGCATCAAGAAAACAACAGAAACAACGCTTGATTTTTCTTATTTATTTTTGAGTTTTTGCGCAATTTGGACCATTACTGCAGACTATTACTTTCGCAGTCATCCCATGCACTGCATGATCAAGGTTTTCATAAAATGCATACATGTAGTTCAATTGCCATATGTCCAATATACATCATATTAATACATGAAAGACATACCAAATGCGTGCACATACATACAAGTTAAAGATCTTCGAGATGTTACTTACTATGTCAATTTTAAATCTATATAGGCTATATAAAATAGAAAACGATGCCATTTTGTTTTTGCGGCTAGCCAATCCTGTTGGCGTTTGTTTGTTTGCTTGAGCTTGGCAAGTCCGTACGATTGGCCGTTCGTGACACACCCTCCAGGAGCGCGAACTCCGTGGGAATAACAAGACCATAAATATTCTCTAATTTGCCCCGGACCATAAAACCGTCATTCCGTCAAACAGGTTTCCCGTCCCCCATCCGGGATGTATCCAGGTCATATAGCGCCATCTTTTGGAGCCAAAGGACAGCTCAATCTAACTCTTGATCGCATTAAAGGGGTTAGAAAATCATGACACAATTTTTACCCGAGAAAGGCCGGGTTTTACCGCTAGTATTATTGTAAAATGGCATGTTTCTTATATACACGTGGAAGACGTGGTTATTTGGATAGATGCAAAGAACGTTAGATATTACACGTCACTCGCAACGTTTCGCTTCCATACGGAATTCCTACAATTCTCAACATGCATTTTGTTCACGAAGATGGCTGTCGAGGTATCATGACGTCACATGAAAACTAGCAACTGATTAGTGTAGGTCATTCGTTCCAGTCGCAATACGAGTAGCGTGAGTCATGGAGTGGAGATGAAAAAATAAACCAAACTGAAGATGTTTTTGGAGAAAAGCACGAAGCGGGGCTTAAAGAGATTGCCTCAACCGCTAATTTAAGCAATTTTCGACAGAAATAAAAGCGAGCTTCGCGGCAAGAAGCCGAAGCGCCGTTATGGCATATTTCACGCTCGAAGACTTTCTTAAAATAATACCCACCTAATGAACATTGGCTGCGCACATGTGCCGAAGTTTTTCCACGCTAAAAACACCTACTTTTTATTGCATCCATTAAAACGCTCGAAATAAAACGTTAACAGGCGAGTATACAAAAGGCGGTTAAGGAAAACCAGCCAATATGACGTCATATCTGCAGCACGCTACAACAAATATGTTGTAGCAAACCATATAATCCATTTAAAGTTAATTAGGTGCAATGTAAATGCTGTATATATGGGCATATATACATGTACAGTATAGAACCCGGGGAAATTTTGATTTTAGACAGGTTTTGATTTCAGACAGGTTCATCCAGAAAAAGCTGCAAAATAGGGAATTTCCCCTTT
>JAQGBX010007365.1:0-11508 GCA_034698745.1 Megaphyllum sjaelandicum | reverse complement strand
CAAGCTGTTTTCAAAATTGGACGGCACATGGGGGGTTACAGAAACGGGACCAGGGGGAGGGGGGGGTCTAAAAACCCGAAAAAATACAGGACATCCTTTATGGATGATCCCTTACGGGAAACTTTATCCTGAAGTAATTATGAAAAGTAAGAATGTGACAGTTTTTGTTACGTGGCAAGTTGACATCGTGGGGTGTCACGAAGGGTATAAGGGCATTTCTCTTTTGGAATTATCGAGTTCTTTTACTACTCCATGCGTATGCCATACTTCGCCCTGGATGCATTGTTTTTTTTTTCTGCAGCGATCAAAGCGGAATTTTGTGTACATGTATAGAGGGAAATAGATGATCACTAGTAATAAGCATCAATGCATGCAGTATTTCAGTTTAAATTTCTACTTGCTTTCTAAGAGGTACCTTTGTAGATCGTTTATAGAAGCGGTTGTTGGGGATGAGATGCCACAACAGTGGTATATATAATATGTACATGTACGTTGTTGATTAGCACGATGATATAAAATAGACATGATTTCATGTATACATACCGTAGTAACTCAACCAGAGGCTCACTGGCCGCGTGAGCACGCAGAAAATTCTACCAGGACTAGCAACCATGCTGTAATCAGCAACATGGTTAGGGTCGGTTGCGTTGTTAGAAAATTAGACCGTGTCTAGTGTGCAGTAAAATAGAAACAGATAGTCGGTTCATAAATGCATTTATGATTTTATTGCACATTTATTGCACGGTGATAGACAACGTAAGTGTACGACGCCAGTAAGGGGACTAAAACTGCCCGTGCATGTTATGTTTAAGCGTCATATGGACATGACCATGCATACACCAATTTGGTGTGATGACCAACGTGGAAGGTGAAGACTTTCATGTTCCTATGCCACGAAACAACATATTGGTTTAAAAGTAAATTTTCTTTCTCCAAATCCACGTATATGGTCGATCTTTTGACCGGAGGTGCAGCGCCAATTTCGTCTACCTCTCGATCCTTTAATGCCATCGTTCGAAATCTCTGGAAATTGCAAATCGGCCTAGTGGTGTTTGTAGTCGCCCACCTGCACGTCCGCACTCCAAACGTCATCCGAAATTGTGATTGGTCCGTTGATGAATTGCTAAAATACTCTCGGAGTTGCCGGAGATCCAGTTTTGCGCAAATCTCGTTAAGAAAATATCCACATCGTTCGTCGGGCCATGCATGCCACGATGGCGCAAGTAGGAACGCGCTCGGAATTCCAAATTTTCCAATTCAATTTCGGCTAAATTAATTTCAATTTCACGATGGCGTACACGAGCCCGTTTCCTAAATCGATGTTAAGCCGATGGAGTTTGGATTTTTATGATTTGTTGATTCGCGAGGGGTAAAGCCAAATAGAACTACATAGGCATTGCATGGCACCGTTCGTGAGGGCTAGGGCAGTTGCTATGGAAATTGTATTCATGTATAGCGAAATAAATTAAGACTATATCAAATTTGTTTTTGTATTTATACCGTCGAGTGGGGGGGATTGAAATGGTGCGTGATTTCGAGTCTGCTGAGGGGGCAGATGGTTTAATGAGATTATTACGCACAGAAATATGGAAGTTGCTTTCAATTTAATGAATACGAGATAATCTGGGGGAGAAATGGTATAAGACTAATATTATGCCTTTAACTCCCGTTTTTATCTCGCGTCGATATCCGATATCGTTCCCGCGATAAAAGGCAATTTAGTTACAGTTGCATGGAATTTGTGTTGGAATAGATTGGATTAAAACGCTCGTAAAATCTGTCCTGGGATGGAAGGACGCTCCAGACTGCTTGATATAGATTGGCGGGAAATTTTCGATCCTTTTTTTTTTTACGAAGGCTTGAGCTCGGGGGTGAGGAAGTTGGCCTCACTGCCTCCCGTGGGATTGCTCCGGGGGCCGTTATCTTTCGTGTCAAATATGAAGGGACTGACTAACAAGTTATTGATTGCTACCCGATTCCGCGCTCAAATAATTCGACTTCCGCAAAAAAGCAAAACGCGAAACTCGTTTTTCTCAGATTTTGATCAGACCGAATACTAAAAAAAATGTGTCATTAAACCGTCCGAAACAATTAACTGGAAAACGAAATGATTTCCAGGTTTTAGGAAACTGTTTTCGGGAATGAATCAATAATTGGAACTAATGGGTTGCGCTCGTCTGTTAGTGCACTGTGGACTGCTATATGCAATTGAAGTAATGTTTTGTATGGAGAAATTGCATTAGATTTTGCTCCTTGGTTATCGATTCGCCTGGCTTCAGCAGTTTTTAAGCCTTCGTTCATTTTCTCCCTACAGATTTGGTTTATGCAAACCCTTTTTTTTTCTTTTTTGTACAACGACGGTGCGTGGAAATGACAGGGATGTTTGCGTAAATCCTGCCATTGCACGCAAGTTATTCTCACGTTCACTGGCTCTATTTAAAAAAAAAAAAAAAAAAAAAAAACACGTTTTGTTCGCTTATCAGACGTGACATTATTTTAGGAAAGTGGGATAAAACTATAATTAGAACCTTAAAATTCCATAGCTATAGGATCGATATTGGACGATTTACAGTATGAGCGTGTTTGCCAACAGCGGTTACGCTCGTTATGCTTATATTGTAACGTCCGTTTACGTACCAGAAAAAAAAACTTATTCACGGCGTTTAAACACGAATTTCCTGGAAACGTTGTTTTAGATTTCGGTCTACTTATTCTTGCTCCAGAAATCAATAGTGTACCAAAATCGATCATTTTGAAATACAGTACGTGTACCTTTGTCCAAAACATGTTGTTCGTTGAATGCTGTTAAATGCAAAACATTTCAAAGCCCCGAACTTTACGAATACGTTTCGATACGTTATATAAATGCTGTTAAATGCAAAACATATCAAAGCCCCGAACTTTACGAATACGTTTCGATACGTTATATAAAACTAAGTGAACAACGAAAGCTATAGCTATTCGTACGCCCAAATTGGTTCGATAGTCCTACAAATGGTCATCGAAGGTCAGACATTCGGATTCCTGGCCGTGTCATTGTACCAATTGAACGTCGAATTCACTCAGCAGTAGTCCACAATCGCGATACATTCCGAATCCTTTTAAATATGCAACGAGTCATCTTGTCGGAAGTACAGGTATATAGATAAGAAAAGCACCTTACGAGCAGTTTTGGCGGAACTGACAGGTGCTTCTGCGAAGCGTGTTTTTAACGATGGGCAAAAGTTTCAATAGTGTGTGCGTGGCCTTTTTAATGCCGCACGCTCGTGATGGCCCCTCTGAGACGAGGGATAATTGTTTGGAAAAGAGGGGCCCGAACAGCCAGTCGTTAATGCGGGTCATTAAAAGCCTTAAAACAAGCAACTTTTCACCGCTGTCCTTAAATTATTGAATGCCAAAAACCATTGGGAAACAAGAATTACATTCATTGGCAAGCGAGCTAATAAACGAGGCGAATACTAGCCATGGGGATACGAGAAAGGAAATGAAGGTTTCAATAATAAACGAGCTAGCAAAAATGAAATTGCGGCGTGCAAATGCACCCGCCAAAAATAGACGGAAGTTGGACCCGGGCTCAAACGGCCTATGAAAAGTCGTACGACCAACGAATAAATGCTTTATGGTCGTGGAAATGACCGTGGCTAAGGAATTAAAAATGGCGCTAGGAATGGACGAAGCCGCGCTTGGAACGAAACCATATGGAAGGACTTAGCCCGGATCTTGTGTGCGTATAGCGAAAGTGATTTTGGCGTAATTAGTGTTCTTACGGTAACGAGGTCCGTCCCTGCATGTATGTTGGACTTTCTTATTTGGCCAAGATTACCAGCACGCTTTTACTGCGCGGCTAAGCATACAGTATATATACGGTATAGGCTCGCTCACAAAATTGGACCAGAATAGAGCTTGACCCGAGATTTAACTCGCGCGATTGGTGCAAAAGCTTCACAGAGTCGATGCGATGAACGTATGGCCAGGAGCACGGGCTCCTGTTGTCACTTTAGTCTAATGCTCTTATTTTGGACAAATGGAATTACGACGCTAATTAGAAAGCTCTTTCGAATCATGCTTTTTTGACAGATCAAAACAATAGATAACTTTCACGAGCAGACGATGCGTGCTGGCTCCGCCAAGATCAGACATTGTGGGGTACTAATGGTGAATTTCACTTGTCCAAAAAGAGTACCCGAGTGTACACTCGGGTACTCCCGGAGTACCCAAGTGTACACTCGGGTGCTCCGAGTGTACTCTTTTTGGACAAGTGAAATTCGCCATTAAAATGGTTGCCTTTGCCATAGATAAGTTGCACGGGCAGACGCTCAGGCACATTCTTTCCATGTGTCATTTTGCATTACATGTGTAAGGAAAGTAGCCTACACCACAACACGCCCACCATGTGAATTGAGCCACGTTAGCCATGCCCACGAGCTGCGTGACGTCACGTGCAAGTTATCTATATATACGTAGTCAAATTATTTTTGTGTAGTGTATAAATCTGCATTGATACATGTACTTAAAAACATCGCTTCTGCTATATACCTGTACATGTATTAACGTCCAATTTATCGTAAAGGTATAGTGTTGCTTTAATTAATTTCGCTATATTTTCATGCGAAGTTTCCCATTATTATGTGGAGCTCGCACATCCTGTTCCAACTTTTAAAAAGCAGACGATTGTATTGCGGGCATGAAATCGCAGTATTGTCCCGAAACTATTTTCGTGAGTACCGATTACTGTACAGTTGATATATTCGTACAAGAGCATTATTGTGTTTGCTAATTGAAACACGGCAGGTATTAAGTTTTCAATTAGGTGTTCATTCTCTGCCTAAATGCGTATGCATATAAGGCATGCACTCTGTACATCGATGCGCGGTTCTGTTCTATAGGCACGGCGAACTTGAGGACTTTATTGGAGCCCTTTCTAACAGGAATCTTAATTGCGCGTATACTCCTACGATTACACGCGTATTGGTTTCTGTAATTAGTCGATGTTGTAATTAGGGCCCGAGCTTGGAATTTTGGGTTAATGGGCAACTATAATTCACACCGACTCATTTTGCATCACGTCGAGAGCCTTCGTTAAATGCAAATGAGCGCCGTCGCCTCGCAATTTGATTGACCATTATAGAATCAAATGGCGTCGTTTGCCAAATTCCTGCTTGAACCATCATTTACGCGGTTGGCGACTCCTATTTTTAAACAACCAGATAAAGGGGTTACCTATTGTGCAGCTTGATTAGTTTCAAATGGTAAAAGTAGCTTTTATTGTACTCAATGCTGAAGTAAAACGTCATCATGGACGCCATATCTTCGTTTTTTGGTGGTGTTTCAAAATTGAGGCAGTTGCCTTTGGATGCTTTTTTTTCTGCATTTATATAATAAGGAACTTTGAGTCGGTTCGTTTGCAGTTCTCACCGGTGAACCAATATACAGTACATACGTTATTTGCAATTTTACATCTGAAGTCCAAGAATTCTTTCGCATAAGCTCCACGAAAGATTCTTTATAGATCCTTTAAAGATCCTTATATATATATATGTATATATATACAGGCTGAGGTATAATTCAGAGCACATAAATAAAGCAAAATAATGCAATTATAAAGTTGTAGATCACCGTAAACCTATATATGCGTTTGTGACATTTATAGCAAAATTGCAGTTGGCATTTTCGTTTTCAGAATTGGCAGCAATCACGCATTGCACGAATGCGTGGCAGTAAAGTTCGCCGTTATTTCACGGGAATTGTGCCAGTTCACAGTTTAGCATCAATTCGTCGCAGAACTGAATAAGGGTGATTTAAGTTATAAGTGTACGTGTATGTGCAAACGAAACAGTTGGAATTTTGCAACATTATGCGACGCAAACGTCCAACGTCACGCGCGAGGTGTTTTCTTGAATCCTCACGTATCACTTCCTATTCAACTATGTTATCATATTTTACTCATCCGTTACCAAATAGGTTCTGAATTATGCTTTTCCCTGTATAACGTAATGCGAATACGTGTTTTACTTTCTACCGCGCTAATTCATTTTCGTTTTATGTACGCTTAACGCGCATAGTGTTATTTTGTCGTAATCTGCGAGAGGTCTTTGGATGGCGTGGTAATAATGCTCATTTGCACCCGCTGCGACCCTGCGGCGCTGCTGACGGGTTTGGTGGCTTTTGTGCGACGGTAGCAATATCACGCTCTCCTTCCATATTTCTAATATTCCCTTAAAAATCCTTCCAATTTCAAGCGGGTAATCCGGCTTAGCTTCAGAAATTGGTCATCCATAACGCGAGAAGCTGAGGAAAGAGCAAACCGTACATCACTGTGGGTGAGCTGGAGATTGGAGCTCTGGCTGTTGCCAGGTCGTATAAGCTCCGATCGACTACGGTGTATCGTGTATATATAGAAGCTTTTTTGGTTGCGATTGTAATTTCATTCGGCTTAAGCTGGTTCTACCGGCGACTAGCTCACCCACTCACCTGCGTGGTCCCACGAGGTTAAGAAATTGTCCGTGTTGCCAATTTCCGTCCTGGACTTCATGTTGCTTCGTGTAATTGTTCCTCGGTGCGTGAGCCATGCCCTTGTTTGAGGGAAAGCCGCCTGGTGCGTGGCTATAGTCACGTGATAATTCAGCCATCGCCTTTCTACGAGAACACAGTGACGAGAATCTCCGCCAAAAACTTTAAAAAGTAATGAATATCCGATGTGCATCCTTTCGTATGAAGAATGAAAGATCCCTTCTGATTCTGATCTGTGTTGAGACGATTTACATATTGGAAAACATTAAATGCAATAATATATATGACCTATTCGAATAGTTTGTAAAGTACGTGACACTTGAAATAGAGATCGAAACTTTCATTCTCGATGTATAAGCTTGAAATCTTGTCAATTTTGATGATGCGATGGTTGCTGAAGGAGTTGTCACCGTGCAAATTAGGGAAAGGACGTAGCTACGATGCTGTAGATGGTATATATATAGCACCTTTTAAGGTTGCGACTTATTCTGAAGAGCACTGCAAAGTATAGAATTAAGGCATCCTGATTTCACGTGTGGACATGACACTAGACATGCTTAACTCAAGACTGAAAGATTAACCACAGGAATGCGCGGTTGTTTGCGCATATTGTTCGTCCTTTTGATATGTTGTCAAGTTTTTTCTCCTCAATTTAGAACTATACTAATGGCTTTGAAGGGAACTGGTCTGATAACCGAAAGTTAAAAATACGCGCACGCGTACTCGAAACTGAGTCTGTTGACAACGGTTGCATCACTACTGTGTCCAAAACGACGAGCTCCAATCCTAAAGTCGGGAACACACTGTGCACCAAACCAAAACTAAAACCCACAAACCCCAAACTTTCAACGTGAACTATATATAGTTTCTAAAAAAAATTATGAAAAGTAGTTTTAAAAAACCTGAGCGTATACACGCTGCAACAAACCATATTGAAAAAACTCAGCAGACGACAGAGGAAAGACGATAGATAGGATATGTTGTCGTCTGCAGTATCATCGATATCGTGCGTGAACGAAGCTTTGATAGCAGCGCCATCGCCATGCAAACTTGATCTTTTTTCTAGAATGCAAACCAGAAAAGTTTCAAGTTTGGAGTTTAAGTTTTGTTTCGGTGATAGTGGGTACCCGGCTTTAAAGCATACATGCATGTTAAGAACGAGAAACTTTTTCAAGACATTCGGAGGAATCTGTCATCCGCGTCATCAGATGGCGTTGCCATAATATCGCGTTGGGCGTCGACTATCTTCTGGATTTCAGCCTCGGTTTTAAAAGATAGTGCGTTTTATTTGTGGAATTTCTCCACAAATGTGTTCTCGTCGGTGCATCTCGCGGCTGCGCGTTGACATCTTCAATCGAAGCGAGCATCCGACGTTGGGAGTTCTGGTAAGCCCCGACCGTCGTAGGCCGTAAATGAGAAATGATGTGGCGTTGGCGCTTCTTTCGATCTGGAGGCACCATTTGCCATGAGAAATGTCGAAGTTGGTGCGGTGGTGGCGAGGCGGAATCGCTCTCGAGATAGATATTTGTAATGGCGTAGAGCGAGGATGCAGTCGAAGAAGGATCGAAAAATGAACCCGCGTAATGCTTTCATCCTCATTTGAAAAGTCACGAGAAGCCCTTTTATATTACCTGCACCAACTGATAAACCTTCGGAAACCCCGAGGAATACTCCACCGAATACTCCGTGCGTATTACACCGCGCCCATTGTGCCACGCTTTTCTTCGAGAAACTGTTTCTGATCCGACTGCTCAAAAAGCGTTCCAACTCACTGCTTCCAACGACAATTGATTCACGACAGTAATTCGGGGCTGCAGAAATCCGAACTTAATACCTTAATAAATAGCTTTTTTTATACGGGTCCCCGTGTCGCGTTTGCAGCCAATACTCGCTTTTCCCAGAATCCATCGCTATGGCGCCCATTTACTCTAATTAAAATGCCATAGCGCTTTTCTGAAATGCCAAAACTCTTACGGTGAATGGCTCTCCTTAAGACAATTACGCGAGCCGCGAAGAACCCTCATCTAACACCATTACGTTATTATTGAAAAAGATCGGAAATCTTTGGCGATGCGAAAGACGAATAAAAAGGCGTTTGGAAGAAAGGGCTCCACGAACCCCTGGGGCTCCCGAACCTATACTTTTTTTTTAATTCGCTCATTGCCTAGACGAACTTGTGCAGCTCATTAAACGTTCTTTGCACTCCTCGGTGAGCTTAAGAGCGCCATGTGCTTTTCGGGACGCTTTCGCAGCTGTTCTTTTTTGATTCATGCACGGTGCAGGCGAATTACAAATAATGTTCGTGTCATCTTTTTGCTAATGAGGACTCTTTTTGGAATGAGGATTTTGATATTTCATCCGCAAAACTTTGAGAAATTGGCTCGAACGAGGCTCGTTGCCCCTATGGATGAACTTCGCGTCATGTACTTAATTCCCCCGTTTGCGGCGGTGCTATTTCATAATTAGCACGCGTAAAATGTAAATATTTCATCTTTGTTTGAATTTCTCGATGGATTCAACTTCGCATTAACATGCTGGTCCTGCAGCCGAGTGCGAGTTTTGCTTCATGTAATGAGATACATGCGTCTAATGGTTCATCAGTCATCATCATTGAAATCTTTGTTCGGTTCTCTGGAAATGCGCGCGAAATGTGTACCTGTAGATGAACTATACATTTAAATGACGAAACTAAATGCAACACCGCAGTTTATCAAATACCAGTATGGGCACTCCGTGTCGGCCCATACGTTGATACGTTGGAAGGTCTTGAGTATTAAATTCCCCGGATGCGCATTTTGCATCATCCATTCGCCAGTCGGAAAGTTGGCGCTGCGAATGTTGTCCCCATGTCCCGAAAATACGACTGCAGCGCAAGAATCGATGCGGCGGATGGTCCCGATACTTTCAGACGGAATATGATCGTATCGTAGGTGACGTGTTACTCGCTCTAGTAGCCACAGGGTAGCACACTACTTTCTAATTGGATAAGTACATGTATATATACTGTACATGTAGCAATCCGTTTGAAAGGAGTGATAGCGATAAATGCATTTGGATAAAGTCCATTCACTAGTCGGAATGTAATTGGCGCTGCGAATCGGGACACGAGGAATGCGCAAAGTGACCATACTTGTACTTGTATTTCGTATACTGTGCTAACACATCGAAGAATCAATGTCAGATGACGAAGATAAATGCCAACGAAACACTGATATACATGTAGTTTTAATTCGACACAAAACAGATTGATAGTCGGGAATTGTTTCCACGACATGTTTTCGGCTGTTTTTGTTGCGCGACACGTGACGTTCATTGGTCCTGATGAGGAAGGAGCCTTCGTTTGCGGTGGCATGAAGTAAAATTAGCAAAGATCCGCACCTGCAATCAACGCGCCATGGTGCATGTGCCCTTTCTTCGTTTAGCTCAGTCCTTTTCGCTTGGCCATCACATCACACGTGCTCTTTTCACGAGTTGCGTCACCGAGTTTGCTGAATTAGGGGATATCCAAAAAAGCTTCGGTACTAAACTAGTGAAAAAAGCATCTTTTCCACCTCATCTTTACGACCATGGCGCGTTGCTTCGGGTCGGAATTTCTCCCCAAAAAAGCTCATTTATTAAACGCGTCGTTCGACTCCCGAGTCGTCGAATTCCCGATAAAGCACGTTTTTTTTTTTTAATCTCGGCTCTTTCGTTTTGTGTTGATCTTGGCCAAGTGCGCCATCGCTGGTTTACCTTTCCCTCCCTTTTCTAATGATCCATTGGATGGTATTGTTGGCTCCCTGATGTCTGGCGCGTTGTGCCAGGTGGATGTTTCTTCAGAGGCTCCACTCCGTCTGTCCCTTGCCAGGGCCTCGGCGCCGCGCTGCTTCATCGATTGAATCTGAAACGAGCTCCAGGGGCGGCGAAAAAAAGGACAAAATGGGACAATCGGGGGTTACCTCGGAGGTGGCTACGAAATCCGATGTCAACCAGGGGGGGGAGGGGGCAACGCCGGCCATGACGTGCCTCACCGTGGGGACGCCGCCGGATAGAATCGCGTTCCAGCCTCTTTCGACACGTCCAAGGTGGAGTTCGATAGGAAGACGAAGGAGTTAAATGGGGGGCGTCCATACATGACGTCAGCCAGCGACTCGGGGTTAAAGTCCCCGTGACAGTGATTGGCAGGAGGGCATCCATCGAAGGCGTTTATCCCATGCTGTAATTCGACGCTTCAACTCGGTTAACGTGACCGTATTCACTTAAGGATATGGATGGCTATTACGACGTCGGTTGCCGATGTAGAATTCTGCGAAATAGTTCGGTTTTTTTTTAAATAACGAGCCAGTTTCATTCGCGTTCAATAACGATCCTGGTTTACGATCGTGAGTGGGTGAAGAAAGGCCGGTTTGCCAGACAAAACAGTTTCAGGAACTACATTATGTCTATGAGAAATGAGAAACCTGATTACAAACTTCCGCGATCACCGCCAAAATCGTTGAATTTTAATGGCGCGTGTTTCATTCGAAATTAAGGCTGATGGCAGTAATAGGGGCCATCCATAAACCACTTGCGCTGAAGGAGGAAGGGGGGGGATGTTACCCAGCAAAATGTCACGCTGTTAAACAACATTAACTGTAAGGTAAATGCTGTAAATGCACAGTGCATCTCGTTTCGCATCCCGAAGTCGTGAATGTAGCTGGAAACGATATTTACTGTAAATTGAAGATCGACCTTATTTGTTAGGGAATGCGAACTCGCGTAATAAGGAAGGAGGTCAAAAGCGAGCTAAATTGGTGCGCGTGATTTATGGATACCCCAGGTACATCAAATAATACAGTAGAACCTGTGTAAAATCAAATCCTATCTAAAATCAAAAAATATGCTGGTCCCGCCATAAGGACCCATGTATAAAATCTAAAAACCTCCATAAAGTGTAATTGTAAAAAAA
Source organism: Megaphyllum sjaelandicum (assembly GCA_034698745.1). Taxonomy (NCBI): domain Eukaryota; kingdom Metazoa; phylum Arthropoda; class Diplopoda; order Julida; family Julidae; genus Megaphyllum; species Megaphyllum sjaelandicum. The sequence continues at coordinate 71 of JAQGBX010007365.1, read as the reverse complement.
TTTTACTGGTCTAACATTGGTCCCAATGATTTTTTAAAATAAAAACAACAAAGAAACTGAAAAAATATCAA